>LQNS02278145.1:8262871-8286518 GCA_001587735.2 Parhyale hawaiensis
TTTTTCTATTCTTTTGTTTTCTCCACCCGCTGGACTGGTTGCGTGGGGGTTTGTTAACCTCATGGAGTTTCTCCGTTCCTGCGTCGCCAGTCTGGTGTGATTTAATAATAATTCGGTGATCAAATTTCCGTGAGCGCGCGCTTCTGGGTCGACGTCAGCCAGCATCATTGGAGTCTGACCCATTGTAACTGTTCTCTGCTGCAACTATCAGTGCAGTGCCGCTGTGCAGTTGCCTATAGCTTCTGCAGTTACCGTGAAAGTATGACAACTGCTGCAGATGTGCAGCTGGAGCATTCACCTTGTACGCTCCAGTGAAATTTTCTTATATTCATAGTTAATTGACAATAAAACTACTACTGGCTATTATTTTTTTTAATAAATAGGTGGAATAATAGTTGAATAAGTGACTCTTGAGACTATAAAAAAACTCGCATATTGATGAAGTTGTAAGCATTTAGTGGGAGGTACAAATTTGTCTCGCCTTGGCGCTCAAGCGGTTGAAAAAAATTGGTAACGGATAGGGTCAAGACTAACATAAGAACAACACTTAATACTAACACAGGAGAGAGGTAGCATTTGTCGTGCAGTGTTCCATTTCAGACAGCAGCGTTGGTATCGTCACTTTCAATCGTGCTGCAGGTGTTAGAAGCAACTCGATTACAGGCGGCATCGATTAGCTCCACTCAGTAGAGTAAAGCTAAGCATACAAAGCTTGACTCGTCCGGAGCCTCAGAGAGGAGTGTTGGTTCCGTCCTTTTAATTCGTGCTGCAGGAATTAGAAACAACCCGATGATATTTGACACGGCTGTAGGTATATTCCAATTACGCGACAAGATTGAGGTTTCAAGAGTTTCAAGAATAATGAATGACTTAAGGCAGTGGTTTCCAACTCGTTCTATGCCGTGGACCATACACCGAGCGAAATAAATGTCATGGACTTTTTAATTTTTGACAAAGACAAAGTACACTCAACTAGAGTTTTACCTTAAAGATTGCCAGTGCATTTTTAAATGGAAATAATAAAATAAAACGAATAACATTGTGTCTGACTAAAGACTCGGTAACATCAATATTATATAGTTATTGTCAATTTGTTGACATATGCGGTGGAAATCTTGTGGATCGCTCAAAAAGCAGCCATGGACCACCGGGGAATTCAGGGTTTCTAACTTCAAGCTGGGTTCAACGACACGTAGGCACATCAGCGGTCTTAAGTGCCTGACAAGTCAAGCTTAAGGGCTTTATTTCGCAGGCCAATCGATGACGCCTCAACATCCTTGGCTGTAATCAATAATAGCCCTTCAGTGAATGAAATTAGAGCGTTTTTACGCAAGGATCATTAGTTTCTGAAGACTAAAGAAGCTAGTTATTTCTAGTTAATTTGGTGCGCCGAACGAGTTTAGCTCTCGCAAACAAATTGCATTTTAGAGCCCTTGAGCTTAGAAAAAATTATTTTTCTCATGGGCTTTTTGGTCAAAAATAAAGTATTGCTGTCTTTCGCACTTGCTTCCTAATGCTGTAGCCAAGCTTCTTTATGTAAACGTAAGTCAAATATATAAGCCCTAAAGCGCCAAGTGAGCATTCGGTTCACGTCCAATTAACATTGATTGATACGCGAGAAAAACTCTCACTCGACCTAAAATTTGCAAAGCTAAAGTACTGGAGCCTAAATACAGGCCGTATACGGGGGGGATGGAGCGGCTCTTTGGATCCTGGGCCACATGGTCACCAGCATATTTGAAGCGCGGTCAAGGACCCTACAAAGCTCTCACCTAGGTATACCTTTGTTTAACTATTACCTAATGCAACGCAGAAGATTCCTATTACAGCTCCCTGAGAAGACATTAGCCAAGAAGCGTTTCTGCCTACCTTGGCAAGCATGTTTTCCCTTCAATGCAAGAATTTTTAACCACAATCCTAACTGTACCAGGCAAGGTTACCTCGTTACAACGGCTTTTTCTTCATAGGAATACGATAGGCAAAAACATCACTGTGGAGAACTAACGAAACCTGATTAACATAGGGTTTGAGCGGGCAAAATAAAATTTAATTTCTCGTAGGAAAAACAGTGTTTGGCGTGAAGCACAGTCGACACTAGTGGCTACAGGGAGGTGGTTCACGACTGTTTCTATGCCTGGCATCCCCAGAACTTTTTTACAATACTTTCGCACGCCCCAATAACATTAACAACTCGTATGATGATAAAGAAAGAATTTAAGCTAGATTTGTGCATTAAATTCCTTTTATGTGGTAAAGGATAGATAACTAAATTACATAATCCAACATTTAGCAATATGGTTCTGTCGCACGTTTCGTTCATAGTCCCTGCTATAGGACCTGTCTGCACCGCTGCCATCCCACACGGGGCATATGCTTGTGTTCCAGGAGCTCCCTACACGAGGTGCAGCAGCGCCTGAGGGCGGTTGAGCACGAGCTGGGGCTCAAGCTGCTGAGCCTCAGCAGCGAGCGGCAGGTGGCGGGTGTGCGGCAGCTCCCCCTAGCCACCGCACGTCCTGCAGTGGCCACCCGTGCACCCGAGCAACAGGCACATGCATCGCTCACCCAAAGGAATATGGAACTGACGGGCTCGCTGCAACGGTACTCCAACGCAATGCTTCCCTGAACTGCCGAGCTATGGGAGCACTAACTGATGAGAACAACTGCCCCGCACTATTGTAATTCACCACAGGTTAAACCCACAGAATGGTTTCAAAGTACAGTGTGAAGCCATATGTATCTACATAGTATACATAGACTGTATACTAGGGTCATGTTTGTACAACAAATAAATAAAAATGCTTGCTTTAAGTTTCATAATAATAACATTCTCAACTACAACTTATCAAGATTCTTCTTCGAAGAGCTGGGGTGAGGGGAAGGAGGAAATTTCAATAACGGTCACGGCCCTCATATGAGCCACGCGATGGCCGTGTCTGGCTACTGTCGCGTAACTCCTGCTCTCCCGGCTCTGGAGCCATCGTCTGTACGGCGCACGTTTATGGCAGCGTCACAGGATGCAGACCGGCATTCTCTTAGCAGTGAACCTCGTCGCCAGCTGCTTTACTTCTATTATTGTTCTTATAAAACAATTAAATTGTTAGAGTAGCCGGCCCGTGCACAGGCGTTGTTGACCCAAAGTTTTAGCTAGATCAGTGGGTGAGAAAATACGGACGTATTATAAACCAGTTTATTCATATAAATGTGCAGGAAGCAGAAACTTTGGCCTTTCAGCTATTAGTACGTAATTATACAGGTAATTTAAATCAAGTTAACGCATATGTACCTGACGTTTGAAATGGGAACAGTTGTTTCAGCAATACTGCAGTGCTTGCATCATAAGGTTAACACCAACACCTCGTGTCCTACACTACTGGCCCACACACGCACCTTGAGACCGATCGTGGCGACGTGCAGTAGTGACAGCTGTTGCTCACACAGGGTCGTGCCACGATTTTTGGAAAATTGACAAAACTGAACTGTAGGGAGGACGGCGTGTGAAGATAATTTTACACATTTGAATGAGCACACACAAGCAGTCCATTCATTGCGTGGTTCAGAGGGGCGCGTCACTAACATGACTATTGCAGTCAGGCGCTAGCGTGTTCATGTCAGCACTGCCTTGCCATTTCTTTCTCACCAATACATTCAAAATTCAACACATAAAGCGCACCGACCGCGGTGTTACAATGAGTAAGGAATGAGCGGAGCTAAATAGTGCGTAAGGTGCGACTATGTTCGGGTGCAATAGCATAATCAAAGTTGTTGTAGTCGTCTAACTACTATTTTTCTCTACGTCCTGAGCTGGGCAATGACGTAACAATGATTCATGGGATCAGGTGACATGAGCGAACAATTATGGTAAATTTATACCAACAAAATAAATTGAATAATTATAATGAACGTAATATAACGCTTTAGTTTTTTAAATACAAAATTTGCTATAATACCACTCAATTATCATGATACTGGTATTTTCATCACATATAACAAACACAACCCAATGATAGACATAATAAGACATCAATAAGAAGTCAAGAGAAGAGCTTCAGATGGACCAGTGACGTTATACTACTGTATTTCATATATACTCCGTAGAAGTAGTAGAGTTTTCCCCGCCGATATTACGGCGCTCTAGCGCGACCGGGCGACACGATGACGTCACTCTCCCATCTCAATCTCTCAGCTGACCCACTGGGCTTAGTTTACACAGGTACACGATCTCGTTGTTGAATGCCTACGGCAATGTATTCATTTTCTCCCTATCTGTGCCAGTATCTACTGTCGAGAGGACTACGGATCTTGTGCAGAGCATTGGAGTAAATATATACCATTAACTATTCCCTTTGCATAGCGCGCTTATTTTGTGCAACAAACTGGTCAGTAGAGGTCGACAGTAGAGGTCAGTCAGTAGAGAGTCAGTCAGTAGAGGTCAGTCAGTAGAGGTCAACAACCGAAATATCACCGCGATGAACGTAAAAATAATAGTTGATAGATTCTTTCTTAGAGTACAGCTCAAATGAAGAAGTACACAACCTTCCTCTCTCTCCTAAGCATACAATTAGCGATGAAGTAACATCGATATGGCACGTTGAGATATCAATCCTAACCGATTTGATAAAAATGTGCATCTGAGCACAAGTTTGTAATGAACTGCGAATAGTCAGTAAACGAGTTCAGATTCTTAGGCCCCCAAAATAGAAACGGCAGCATATTCTCGTGATGAGCTCATCACAAACTGAGCGCTGGACTGTCGCAGCATATTCTCGTGATGAGCTCATCACAAACTGAGCGCTGGACTGTCGCAGCATATTCTCGTGATGAACTCATCACACACTGAGCGCTGGACTGTTGCAGCATATTCTCGTGATGAATTCATCACACACCGAGCACTGGACTGTCGCACGGACGAGCACAGGTGTAGCTGGGAGCACAAGCGTTCGTATTTGGATGAGATCGTGCAATTTAGGACGTTACAAGAACGTTAGAATTAAAGCTCCATCTAACGTGACGTTACAGTGCAAGAAAGGTGAGTGCAGTGCAGCGTATAATACCAATTGTCACGACTGGTGGTGAGTATCGTAGATTATACGTGGTAGCTAATGCAGCAGGTCGTGGCTCTATCGTAGCGATTTCTCATTTCTAAGTTTCTCTGCCGACTTTTTATCCCGGTCTGTGGCCTTGCCCATTATTGTAGGCTTTATGGCAGCGGCCCGTCCTGCTGCTATTGCAATAAAGACACAATTTGGTTTTATAGACGAGCAACATGTAAGCTTGTGTGTTTCATTTAATGAACGTTAAACCTTTTAGATAAAAAGGGAGCTGGTCATGGTTGAAATGTACTGGTCAGAACACCGGCGAAACAGACCGACAACATGGCTGCCAGAACTCAGCGGTTACGTGTACTGTGGAGATAATTCGATACTGGCTTTCCCTTTGACCGCAAACTGCCACCGAACAAAAGAAAACCAGAATCGTAACTCTGCATACGTGAGGTGACGTGAAGAACGTCACTTGGACCTCGTCAGAAGACGCTCAAGACAACAAGGGGCGGGCCGCAGGACTGGTGCAGGTAGCAGTAAGCCCTTTCTGTACAAGGCCGCGCACGGCTCTGATAGCTGCGCACACAGTACGGGGAGAATGCAAAACCAAAATCCTGAGTTACAGGTAGAGCGTCTGAACTAACTAGCAAATAAATTTAGTGTTTACTAAGGTGGCATTTCAGGTGCTGATTAAAGAACTTCGTATACACAGACTGAGGTAACACACGCATACCACAAGCATACATACCAATTACTGAACTACTTCCATAAAGGTAACAGGACTTTATCGAAATTAACTGAAGAGCAAGGCGCTGTTGTAAATAACCAAAGCCTGAAGTCATTGGGGCCAAGGTGTAACAAGAGGCAGGGGACCAATTGATATTTTCCTTTCCATGAACAGCCTATAGGGCTCCAAATTCGGTTCGCAGAGATATAATTATGAACACAATATTTTTACCTGAGTTTGGAGCCTCCAAATGTGGTGCATGGTGAAAAATAATTAGGTAACTGTCCTCCCCTTAGGAATGGGCCTGCATTCTGGCGATCGACGTATTACATGCACAAAAACCAGGTCATTGGGAATACGTTCTATGGATCTACTGTTTGTATGGTTCGCACAGGCAACTGCTGTTATGCAGGACTTTTACAGCTGACTATATTGAGCTGTTCCTCATATAGCTGACTGTATTGTGAACGGCGTGGTGTCTGTGTGCATCTGTCAGTCCTTAGTTGTTAGTGAGCAGTCACATGAGGAGGTTGTATGGTGACCAGCAACAAAAAATTCAAGCGGTAGAGCAGCAGTAATTATAAGTTTTAATAAAATACATCAGCAACAACGGCTTGGTGTACCTATTGGACTGAGCACAAGTTAGCAGCAATGCGAAAGCTTCACAAGACAAAAGTGGGAGTTAAGAAGAACTGAGCGAAGGCAGAGACAGCGGAGTGCAGCAACTGTATAGCGTCGTGACTGCGGTGCTGCCGCTCCACCGGCTGCTGCTGCTGCTTACGCTGGCAATACGAGCACTGCAGCTCCGTCCCTTGCAGCAACAACGCCTTGGTCCCAACACCTTGTAACAAAATGCCCTCAAAGTCTACCGCTTCACCAACTTCTAAGCCTACGAGGGAGTCCATAAATGCGTGGCTGTAGGTGACATCAACGGTCATGCCCTCCTTGCCCATCTTCCAGTTGGCTGTGTCCATGGCAAGGGTGACTGAGAATGTATACCGATTCCAATTTTCGAGCGTACAGCTATCCTTGCCTAACGCCTTGGTGACGAGCACGCATCTCTCGTAGTCCACGAGGCTCGTGTTGACGCGATTGCACGGCGACGCTTGTTTGCCAAGTCGACACGTAACAAAGTTACGAGCCTCCAGAGGGATGGGCAGAGCTGTGAGCAACAGTTGCGGCCAGTTGGTGACGGATGTCACCCTTACATCCACCACCTCCCCCTGCCACCTCACCAACATGCCTTGCAGACTTCCACAAGCGAGCGATGTTTTCGCTTCCACACTCCGAGACGGAACGCAAATGTTGCGGTACGAGCTCCACCGCAAGTCTAAGGGCTCATCAACCGCAAAAGACCCATAGGATCCTCGAAGAATTAAAAAGAAGAGCGAAGTCCAAAATATAACGCTATTCAACGTTTGGAAAACGTTAGGAATATAGCTTTTACACAAGAAATGGCTGCCTGAGTATATGATAACAACAGCGGTAATTCCTTCGAAACTCAGAGAGAGCTGATATCCAAGCAGCACCAGCCCGGCAGCGGGAAGGACAAACTTCACAGAACTTATAACAAGCGGGATGAAGACTAGCAGCGCCCACACAAAGGCACAGTATACAATGTTCATAGAAGACAGCATAGACTGTAGCGAGATGAGCGAGAGGTTAAGCCAAGTAACGGAAAGTAACGCGGTGCAGAAGCTGAGCCAACCCGTCTTCAGTAAAGAGACGACCATTGCAAGAAGCCACAGCAAATGCGACGCAGACCTGACACTGAAGTGTAAGCGGACAGATTCTGCTATGCTTATTTCCGCCTCCAGATCCGTCAGATAATCAATGTAGGTTTTGACATCGGGTGGCAATGTGTCGATATAATCAAAGCCCACCAAGTCCCTGAGCTCCATACATTTGGTCAGCAAATACAATACAATGCAAACTTGCATAAATCGACCAACGCGGCTCAGTGAACACAGGAAACACAAAACGCTGGCGAAGATAAACACAGGTAACAAAACAGCTAAGAAAAAGTTACCCACGAAGGGTAGAGAACTAAGGAAGACGGCGAGACTAGAGTACATTACTAGAAAAGGCAGGTGCCAGTTGCTGCAGAACTTTTGTTCGGCAGAATCGGGGCAGATTTCACTGCAATGATACTTGAGTAGCGATGACCACATTTTGAATTGGTCCAAGTAACGATAATTCATAAGGATAGTCGCACTTGATACGAGCATTGCCATGAGTCCCAGCGAGAAGCATAGGAGGGGCAGGGCCCTCGACACGTTCTCTCTGTTGACCAAAGAGACACAAGACACCATGGCCAGTAGCAGTAGCAGGAGCTTCACGGACGTCAAGCTGTAGTACCATCTGCGGGTCTTTTTCCAAATTTCTACACCAAAATATTTAACAATTTTATCTGGAAATTTCGTAAGAGGTCGCTTGGTTCCACCTCGCCACCAGTTGCGCAGGGCAGTCAATGTTTGTGTCACCAGCGACGCGTCAGCCGCACAGCTGGTGTCAGCCACATCCTCTCTGTCAGGTGATGCTGACGCGCTCAGTCTCTCTCGCCTCACTTCCTCCCAGCTGAAGTGCGGCAGGAACTGGTGCAGCGCGGGCAGCTGGCCCTGTAGGGAAGCAAGCAGCAATGAGACAACCGTCCCAACGATCCTTTGACGGTTTCTGCCAATGTTTTTGTACCGTAAAGTGGGACACTCGCCCACCCCTTTACGTACATGAGCACCTCAGTCACCCATTCTATACACTAGTGATAAGTATGCATTTTTTTCTTAATGATTTTTATTTGGACGGCCATAATTATATCTTGAAAATTAAACTAAGTTTTTGACAATGGTAAACAACAAAAAAGTGAGGTGCTCGTTTACCCCCAAGAAGGGGGAAGGGTGTAATGCCCCACTTAACGGTATTTCAGCTATAATTTTATTTTGAGATTATGGATCCAAATTTCTGAATGTAGCTACAGTAGAGCTTTTAAAAAGCAGGTTGCTTCTCCCGACAAAGCCGCAGGAGACAAAACAGGCCGGAGATTTGCAGCCTCCGGCTTCTTACCACCGTTATGGTACTGCCGCAAGTGCCCACGTCTGCTAAATCTATCATTTACGACAACGAAAACACTTTTGAGGATATTCAACGATCGAAGTTTTGGTTTAAAGTTCTTAGTAAAATTTAAGCTCAGCAGGCATCGTCATAACCTAGTGGTAGATGACCAGAGTGGGTGTGGTGCGGGGAGCAGAGTACGGGAAATTATTTAAATATCCCGAGCAATGCAGTTTATGCGTGCGGGTGGTGCGCGCGCTGTCACACCTCCAGACAAGTCGGAGTTCTCAGGAAACCTCAATGAAGCGAAGAGCAGAGGGAAAGTCACGAGAAGAAGAAGACCTTTTTGGCAGCAGCTGGTTCTATTCATTATCAATTCGTTAATGTAATTGATTCAATTCTTCAGTGAATAGTGTAGAACATAGGGCATGTACGAAATAGCATTATTCCTAAGTGACAGTTAAAACACAGTCGTGAATAAATAGTTTAACCCTGTCCATACCAGGCTAGGATAATTTGCTGCAAGAGTCATCTGTTCTATTGTGGGTAGTATTACGGGAGAAAACAAAGCATAAGTAGCGAGATAGCGCAGCTTGGTGCAGCTAGGACTAAGGTGAAATGAATAGCACCTGAGCGTGTGAACTGCAAGCGATAAAATAATTAATGTTACGTACCTGATAGTAGGATGTGGCGGCGGCCGTGAGGTGCTCCTCCAGGAACCGCTCGCCACCGTACCGGTCCTCCAAGGATGCGGGGGTTGGGGAAGGCGGGGGTGACGGCTGAAAGACAGCGGGTCAGAGCAGACTTCGTATTTTGCAGGAGATTTCTAAAGCTATAAAGAAGTGATAATATTCCACATTCTAAGCAACATCAACTTGCTGATGCAGTCGTACACTACTTGGGCCCTACAGAGGATTTACCTGCAGCAGTGGTGAGCGATTTTTCCTTTAACTTTTACGGGGCCCTGAATATAAAATCATATTCATGTATAACGCTGCAATATAGTTCGAAAACCGCCGGGGCCTGTTTACTAGTAACAAAAGTCGCGTTATAATTACAGTTCTAAACAAGTCACGATTTAGCCATGCAAATGGTAGCTTAATGTGACACGTTTAACCAACAGGGCGTACAAGTGGGCAAGTGATGAGCTGATATTGAGACACGTCTGCGCCCGTACCAATACTGTATGAGACAAATATGCACAGGGATCACAGGAGGCAGAGAGACTCTCCCGGACAAACGGAACGGTATTATAGAGAAATAAAAACAGCCTGCTTAAACGAAATAACATCCATTTAAACCTCAGACTCAAGTTGATATAAATACAAACAGGAGGGGCCTCCACGGTAACAGCATGCCTACGTTCGCAACTCTAACTCCTTGTATTGCAGGTTCGAGGCTAACCCCGGCACGCGAGCTCTTTGTTGATTTGGGTGTGCGGACAAGGCAGTTGTGGGCGAGCAGTGCGCCGTGGTGGAACTTGCCTTCCTTAGAGATGAGGGGGGTGGGAGTCACGGGTCATTTGAACCTTCCGTCAAACTAGTGCAATTGTTCTTGGTGACCCGTGGTCGGCTGCAGCCGCATTTACTCCTCTGGAGCCAGTGGGCCCATATTCGCAGCACAAGCCAGTATGTGTGTGTGGGTTTCCCAGTTGAGGGTGCGGCGTCTGTTAGAGCATTTATTTCCAGTGATTTCAGTGTTTGTTTGCACCCTGTACTGCAAATAATGATTTTTTTGGGGGCGCGGTCGTTTCTTGCCCCACGATGGCCGCGGTCGTGTCTAACCCTATCTGGCTATATTATTATTATCACAGCTCGATACTTACTTCCTCTGTTTTCACAAAACAATAAACGCAATGATGTTAGGTCGACAATGGATAACTAAACCGCATATACTGTTATGCAAAAACAACGTACAAGCCATACAAGCCAAGTGAAGGATGATCTAGAGTGAAGAGGCAGCAACAAGAAAAGAAGTGTCTTGAATGAGATATATTATCGAGCAAATGTGTTAGAATTTTTAAGAGATGCGGCACATAGCCGATAAGGCAGAGGGTTCCGTTGTATGGGGGAAAGAGAGCCATGCGCGTCGGCTAATGACTGAGCACAAGTGGGCTGCCCGTACACTCCCATGCCATAAATAAGTCCAGAACATTTAAAGTCTTTCATGATATACTATAGAAGTTCGCTATTAATTATGGAGAAGAATGAAAAGAAACAATCATGGTACTGACAGTTATCGATGCTATTCAGTGAAACGAAGGGTTGCTGCGGCTCCACATATCCTTTGCTCAAGTGGCTGCTGCTGCCAACACTAAATTCGAGGAGCATATTGCTCTAGAAGCAAATGATACCTGCAGACTCGACACATACCTGACTAGCATCGGGGTCTCTCCGCAGCACGTGCCTCATGTAGGAAGCCAACATGGAACTCGTGATGAAGTCGCTGCCGCCACTCAAGCTGCTCACACAGAAGGATCAGTAGCAAATGTTACTGAAACAATACACGTCGCACGTCACGTCTCAGTTGTGCAGCGTCTGCTAAATTGTTTCTTATGAGGATTTAATTTAAGATCAAATTTGATGCAATATAACTGTTTCCATTTTTACCTTCGCCAAGGAGGTTATGTTTTCGTCGTGCTTGTCTGTCGGTCACCAAGATAACTCAAAAAGTTATGAACCGATTTGGAGGAAATTTACAAGGATTGTTAGGTATGTTAGGAGAAACAGATGATTAACTTTTGGTGAAGATATGTCCATCCGTTTGTTTGTCTACATCATTTTTCTCAATGCCATAACTCAAAAAAGATATGGATGAATTTTTAAGAAATTAACATGAGTTGTTAGGTATATAACAAAGAGTAAATGAACAAATTTTGGAAATGATCCGTTTGTTCGTTCGTTTGTCACTGTTTTTAATTTTATGCTTGTTAGCACAATAACTCAAAAAATAATGAATGGATCTTTATGAAATTTATAGGGGTTGTTAGTAATGTTAAAAGACATANATGGATAACTAAACCGCATATACTGTAATGCAAAAACAACGTACAAGCCATACAAGCCAAGTGAAGGATGATCTAGAGTGAAGAGGCAGCAACAAGAAAAGAAGTGTCTTGAATGAGATATATTATCGAGCAAATGTGTTAGAATTTTCAAGAGATGCGGCACATAGCCGATAATGCAGAGGGTTCCGTTGTATGGGGGAAAGAGAGCCATGTGCGTCGGCTAATGACTGAGCACAAGTGGGGCTGCTGTACACTCCCACACCATAAATAAGTCCAGAACATTTGAAATCTTTCATGATATAGAAGTTCGCTATTAATTATGGAGAAGAATGAAAAGAAACAATCATGGTACTGACAGTTATCGATGCTATTCAGTGAACTAAGGGTTGCTGCGGCTCCATATTCCTTTGCACAAGTGGCCGCTGCTGCCAACACTAAATTCGAGTAGCGTGTTGCTCGACACATACCTGACTAGCATCGGGGTCTCTCCGCAGCACGTGCCTCATGTAGGAAGCCAACATGGAACTCGTGATGAAGTCGCTGCCGCCACTCAAGCTGCGCACACAGAAGGATCAGCAGCAAATGTTACTGAAACACTACACGTCGTAAGTCACGTCTCAGTTGTGCAGTGACTGCTAAATTGTTTTTATGAGGATTTAATCTAAAATCAAATCAGATGCAATAACTGTTTAGATTTTTAATTAATGTCAACAGTAAAGTCACCCCTATTAAAGAAATAAATTAAGGTCAACGTTGTAGCAGTAACTGTTTCTTTTTCGAATAAACTGCAAGAAGTGATAACTATTTCTATTTAGAAGTAAATTCATGATCATCGTTCAATGAATAACTGTCGCTAGTCAAGATTGTGTTGTACACAAAATCAGTATCTTGCAACACACATAAGTTTTGAGTTAAAAGGTGACAAGGAGAGTGCTACCTATTATGTTACACATCTCGGTTGTTTGGCAAATACTCAATTGAGCTATGGACATTTGTGGATGCAGGCAACACGACCCCTAGTAGAATGGTTGGATGACATCTTTCTTAGAAAAGAGGCGCGAAAACTTTTACGCTGCACCTGCTCCCAAACTTACCTGACAAAGAGGTTGTGTGCTGCTCGTCTGGTTAGCTTTTCTTGTAGGGGCATCGAGAGGCACTGGCATACTTCGTGGTAGTTGTGCTCGTTGATGCCTGTAATACCAGTACATAGCTATTATTTGGTGTACAGTTCAATCCCCATTCAGAATCAGCAGCACGCCTACTGATAGCTATGGAGCCAACACTCTAATATTTGCGGCAACATGCTACATGTAAATGTATAATGTTGAAAATAGCAATAGAAGGAACAATTCTAAATGAAAACTGGAGCTGATAGTCATTAGTAACTTTAAGAAGCTATTCTAAGGCATCTCTGGTCGCATTCTATACGGACTGGCCATTTTCTTACTGTCTGCTGACGATTAAGTCGTCGAACAAATCAATAGATTGACACAATCATGTCTTCAGTACCGTATATGATAATTGCAAATGCTAGCAAAATTGTCTAACTATTATTTTTATACGAAATACAACACTTTCTAGTCGGGTGCAAATCAAAGTAAACAATATATTCAAGAAGCCTAACAGGCCAAACGGATTATGCCATGAAATGTATACTGCAATGTATCAGAGTGTCGACGCATAGCTCTCATTGGAACGACAGAGCTAATAATTACAAAAGTAAGCAATCTTCACCAATGTTGACATACTAAGCGCAATAACGTCCATCGGCTCAGTTTGGACAAACAAACATTGGTGGTTATATATATAAATACTTTTATGCATATGATATTTGATCGGTTTTGTAATATTAATTCTTACTTAGACAAAAACTATTTAACATGCTGGTATGGAGATCAAACATTGTGCAACGGATATGGAACATCATTCGATTGCTTCTCAGTGAACTAAACAAAGAGAACGAACAGCTGGAGCTAGTGAAGTTATATTTCTCCCCAGTACCGAAACAACTCGTGACGTAAGCAGCTCGCAATAACATAAAACGAGGAGATCCCTGCCTCGCTGCATGGGTAGCTACTGCAGCAGCAGTACTGTACCTGTGGCGGTGTCGACGCACTGCTGCAGGAGCTCCGTGGCAGCGGTGTGGCCCTGCAGGGAGGCGCGGGTCAGCCAGAACACAGCCTGCTTCTCGCACTCTCCGTCAGTCTCTGCTCAGGTTGCATCTCGTGTGAAATCAAACGTTGAAAATATGGTAATGCTAGTTTCTTTTTTTAATTCAAATATACCGGTATTCTTGGAAAAATGAGTCCAACGTCAAGCAAGCCCAAAATTCGTTCAATTTCGTTTGTAAACATCATCGACAGCTTGTGAACTCTAGGATCTAGTCGGACTTGAAAAAAGAAACTACAGAAAAATCAATTCAATATTAAATATGCCCAACGGGAAAAATTGGACTCAGAATCGAAAATAGCGCGACTTCTTAAATTTTCAGTACTTCATTTCATGACTCGACTACCTACTTCACTTCGCGCTGTTTCATCCGATCTAAATTTGTACATCTAATATGCTATGTTGTACACCTAAGGCGGTACTTTAAGCACGTTAATTACCACACTTCATGTAGTACCCGATGAACATTCAATGTTATGTCTTACATGTAATAAAGACAATAATGCACTCTTCCCTATCAAAATCGATACCACCTCATACAACTGCGGCGCGTTCCCTAGAAGAGGACGTGCCTACATCATCGTCTCCACATTGCACCTGCCGGCGTATGCAAAGTCCCTCGCGCTCTTATCCGTGCTCCATAAAAGACACGAGGGACTCTAAGGTCACACTTTCACTTTCCTACACGAAGTCTGGAAAGTCATAACAATTTAAATAAACTATACCTAGCTACTGTTACGATATCAAACCATCTTCTCAAGGCCAAATACGGTATACTGTTAAATATATGTACGAGTAGTACTAGGCTCTGCCTCACTACGCCAAAGCAAAGCAAAGTGCGGTATGTAGTCACTTCCAGTTCTACTAACAGGCGACAGTCTGAGCAACCTCCACCGTCATAAAATATCAAGAATGTATGAATAACTCAGAGTCTATCATTAAACGATGGAAATGCTTCAATAATTATTCGCAAAGAGCATTGTAGGTAGACTATACATTAAAAATATCCGGCATCTCGGGGGCACTTAACTACGCTTTTGAATACATTACACAAATCAGGGTTGGCATTGATTAAATCAAATCGATGTAATCAATTGATTGAATCAATTGATTTTTTATAAAAAATGATGAAATGGAATATTTTGCACTATCCAATGATCAGCTCTTATGAGCATCTATGTAACACAACAACAGTTCTATCTTTCAAGATACCTATGGGTCACCCAAATAGAGTTCAACAACCTTATACAATTGCAATTGCATTAGTTTGTGTTTTTTCACTGTGTGTTGACAGTTGTGAAAATTTTAAGCACAAGGAAAGCGGGAATGCACTTGTTTTATGAGTAAGTATTATCTGTAGCACACTGTAGGAGAACCATAAAGAAAATTATTGTATCATTTCACATTAAAAAATATGAAAAAATAAAAAATAATATAAATCAAAAAATCAAATAAACAAAAAATAATTGATTTTTTATTTTTTTTAAATAAAAAAATCACCAACCCTGACACAAACATATGAACATCACAGTTATTGTAGACCACAAACTGCTATCGAAACTACTCGGGTCTATATGGACAGGATGATATAAAAGATAACGTACCGCTGCTCTCGAGCAGAGTCTTCGCCAGCACCACCTGTGACTCAGGGTCGCCATCTTCCGCCAGCTGGCTCCTCATGCGCCTCAGCAGTCCACGCGGCCCTTCTGCAACACAGCGACGGAATGACCTTCCGGATATTACGGGGGCGGTCGGAAGCAGGCGCTGCTCTCTCTACAGATAGGTAGTACTAGCAGTCTACTGTAAGTCTGGCCGTCTTTAGCACGCAACGATCCTGCATACAAATTCCCAGTACATATCAAAAAGTATTCATGAAACATTAAAAAAAATGTGATACATAAAACTCGCCCTCCTGGTTGGTGCTATAGTTTTACTCTTACCGTGACAAAAATATGTACAACACAAAATCAAGCTGTATATATTACCGGGTTACGTATACACATGAGTGCCTCAAGCAGGTACGTATAATACGTGTAGGTATATGAGGCATCAGAAAGAACTTCGCAGAGGAAACTTCAAGTTGAAGTACATAGCGAAATATGAGTTGCAGCTTCCAGTTTAGTTAAGTTAACTGCATGGGGCTTTTACAACCATCCAAATTATAACAGTACATATGGCTGCCTAATGAAATATGCCCATATGATAGAGGCTAGTTTCATTTATAATTTCATTATCGTTGATATCTTGAAGGACGAAGCATGTTCAAAACAGCTGAATACAGGCACAGTAATGAATAATTATGAAATTTGCCACTGATCGAAGTGTGAAATTTGTCACCTGTAACTAAAAATACCGTAGTTCTTCATGACAGTTAATTCGGCTTCTCCTACCTCTTGCTTTGTATGTCAAGGTAACCTGTAACTCCTGTACAGTGTACCTATGAGTCTCTCGCTTAGCAGAGGGTTGATTACATATTGGCAAAAGCTTCAGAGTATACGGTATAAGCTTTTGGAACAAATTGGGTCTACTGTTATGCCAACCGTCATTATTAATTTATAACCATATATTGTAATATATGAAGCCATTCAAAACACCGGGGGGGGGGGACCTCGTCCTTATGCCGATGTAACATGCTATCCAAAAGAACGAGTATCCGAGTTTTGCGCGCGAATTCGACGTCTAAAAACCTGCACACTCTCGCTTTTGCAAAAATTCTGGGATGGAGCGTGCAGCACTTTTGCGCTCGATACACTTGTCAAACGTACGAAATTATGTCAATAAACCGCCACGAGAGACACCCAGAGACATCTATCGGCGGGTGGGGTTTTCAGTTCACTTTTGGAGCCGCAATAAGTTTATTATTTTCGAGATATTTTATCATAGAATTGGATTTAATATTAGTTTTGAAAGCATTGGGTAGCTTCTATTATATTACTCTGCTTGTTAGATCTATTTTTGTCATGGTGTTCAGCCCGTAGCCATGACAACGTCGTTTAGATAAACGGAGCTCGAAGTATTTAGACCAACGGACCATTCTCACGTGTGAACAGGGAGGTGCTTTTTTGCGCAAAGAATGTTGCGCGTTTGCGAGAGTTTCCTCACCTTTCGGCTAGCGTGTGTCACAGCTGTTAGTACCTACAGGTGGCCCAGGGCAATTGTCCGTAATGTCCTCTTGTCTGAACACACACAGCAACGCATTCGAACAAGGTGAAGTCTGAACGGCGAGCATAAGACCATCGTGTGAACTGGCCTTAGTTACTCAAGTTTGCTGATGTTCACAAAGTTTATTCCACTTTCCGCGGGACTCGAAAGGAGCGCGCACACGTACGCAAAATCTGCATTGCCACGTCACTAAACGCAATATAAAAGGTATTAGTCGTTTCTTGCAGTTTGTATGTCGTTACAACAAACAGCAATGGTCAAGCTCTGAGAATACCTCCTACTTTTGAGTTAGTGTAAAGTAGCAATGACGCATAGTTTTAGCGTGGCAGTCAAGCGCCGTAAGTAGTAGTCACGGCAACGTGACGGCCGAAGCGAAAAGTTGAGTGACTGAGCAATTATTACGATAGTGTGGCTAAGCCTTCGACTTCAGCGCAGCAGTCAATATCTTTCTGGTTACAGGGATACGCTTATAGCAACTGAGAATAAACAATTGGTGCCAGAAGACGGAGCTGAGGACTTATCCGTGACAATCAAGAACGAATCTGAGATTACTTTAGTTTCAACAATTAGTTAAGTCTTAGCTGCGGGCTCATTCTATGAGCCGAAGGAAGAGTTACGAAGCGCTAAGTTGAGGACGGTATTGCCTGAGTTCTACTCAGCGCCACAGAACAGCAGAACATTGCCTTCAGTGACCCAATCTTCGTTATTTCCAAACTAACGAAATAAAGCCAACTGAACTTAAACCTCGATGTCATCATTAGCTACGTCTTCTTATTGTGACTTAATCTGGTACTCAACAAAGCACCAGAAAATTACCAGGCAATCGCGATGTACAACTAGCTCACACTCACCTCAACGGTCAAGGATTCTAAATACGTATCAGTAGACTAAATCTAGAAGACAGGACTTACGAAAAACCAAGTCTACCTAGGTCCAATAACGTACAAATAGGACAGGGGGCGTTAGTCTTATGACTTCCTATAGACTGGACTAGAGGCATCAAATTTCCTTAGTTCATGCTTAAATGGGTAGTATACATCATGGCACGGTATTATTTTCGCATTCAAATAAATTTGAATGCTAATGATTACTGGATCTATTCTTGCTTTTAATTCGTCGAAACACGAAATCATTGACTGATCAGCATAATTTTAGATAAAGTACTTCTAACGTTAATTTTGCGTTAACGCTAAACCCTCAACATTGAGCTGATAATTCGTACATTTGTTAACTATATTACTTACTGTAGGTTTTTTTCTGAAGATGGGATTTGTCCGTCCCGAAACGTTAAATTTTATTTGATTGTGAACGCGTTTACTTAATATTACTTACTATTATATACCCAGTGTTTCAGCGAGTAATACACTTGAAAATTAATGCCTACGGATCGCACAGGCTACAGTTATCATGTAAACGCTACGTGCAGCGGTAGTTTCACACGACAGCCTTTGGTTCGCCGTGTGCAGCACTAATCATTCGAACGCACTCTTGCGTACTTGCCAAGACAACTGCGTGTACACATACGAAAAATGCACTTTAAACGTCAGCCATCACGTCAGTTTACTTAACAATAGTCACAAGGCTGAAATATGTAAGTATTTCGACCATGACTTACCGCCAGTATAGTTTCAGCCATCTCTTCTTATTTGCAGTGAATTGGAACCGCGAAAGTGATGCAGTTTCGTTATTTGCAAAGAATCAATGACTGAATTAAAAGATATCGACGCAGTTAAACTGAATTGCTATTAGTAGCTATTGTATTTCTGATAGCGAAAGAAAAGTTAATCATCATACCACCACTTCAATAATGTGGTGGACGGCCTCGGAGATCAGGGCTGTGTCGCAGTCAAAACTTTTGGGTTACCGGTGCTACACCGCGTAACACCGGTGACCCAACCAGTCGCAACCCATATCGCAATCATAGCTCAAATGGCGACTGCGACACGGGTTACGGCGATGTAGGTCACCGAGCACAAACGTTTAACTTGAATAAAAGGAGCTCTAAATTCATTCAAATACGTAACAAATAAACACCTTACACCAGAATAAGTAAATTAGATGAGAAAATTTCAAATGAAATGAAATGAAATTTTTAAATTTTTGAGCATACTCCGATCGTTGCCAGATGGCGTTGTCACGGGTTACGTAACCTTTTTTAGGTTGTGGTAGCCCGGATTTAGCGTGATTGCGACACACCCCAGCAGTCATGCCCACAGTAGAGCGAAAAGGCTTTTCCTTTACTGTGGTCATGCCAGTCAGTGCCTGATGAACCTCGAGCGCGCGGCTGAGCCAGTCACGGCGGGTTCGTACGGTAGTCTTTTTCAGGAGTTCTTTCATCTCATCGACCGAATGCATTGTGACGTCCTTTGAACAGCAGAAAAGCACAAAGTTGTCACAGTTCTGCTTCACTGTACATTTACAGAGACGAAAAACACTTTGCTACACACTCCAGCCGACTGATTTGCAGGCTAATAGTTTAACAATTCTTAGTAAGCGCACACAGTTGTGCTTACAAAACATTCTATAGGCCATCAAAGCGGAGAGAACGCGTCCAAAAGCTTGTTGTGTAAAGTTTATAAACACGTCTAAGAGCCTGTACACACGCTAGTCAAAGGATCAATTTGCAAATAAAAGTGCAAAATGTTAGCCGTCACTTTAGCTTACTCAGCAAGGTTTATTTAGTTAATTTACAAGCATCCCTTCAAACTTGGAGGGAATTAAAACACGTAAAATTATTTGCAAGCGCGTTGTATTTAAATGAACCCATAAACGCTTACGGACGCAGGGATGACGAAACTTGTTCTTTTGACTAGCGGACGTTCAGGCTCATGCTAAGGCCAAGCTCACACGTCAGTCATATCTACGCGTTCAATCATCCACTCGTCCGAATGTTCTGTACAATTGTTGTTGTCAGCACAATTTTGCGTACGTCACAAATGGTGATTAATATGTCTTCCGTCAAATTAATTTCCTCGCCAAGTGTCACTAGGCGAGCTACGGATCTCTCTTCAACTTTGGAGAGACACAAACCCCCCCCCCCCAGAATAAGTGCACATTTCTGCTATTTGTAGGGCACAGTAAGACATTCAAACAAGTGCATGAGCGAACGCGTTGATCTGAATGACGTGCGAACTCGCCGTTAAGCCGAGTTCACACGTCCCAACGCGTCCAATCAGGTGAACAAACACAAACCGTGGTCAACTTTTTCTGTCGCTGTCTACACGTAAAAGCGTCTCTCATCCAAATGGATGACGCCGTCTGGTCAGTTATGGTGTGACATCGTTTCTTTACATCTTTGTTCAGATTTTGCGTCTGTTTATAGTCATTTCAATGATTCGCATCCCTTAATCTTTTAGCCTGATTTCAAGAGGAACAGCCTAGTTCTAGACTGTTTATAGTCTGACGAACCGAAATTAACACATCTGGTTTATCCACACAAACATGGGGGCGAGTTCACACGTCATTCACGTGAACGCGTTCGCTCAAACTTGGGGAGACGGTGCGTTGCGTTGACAGAGCAGCTGCGGCGAACGCGCGAGACTGAAGGATGAAGCAAGGCAGTGTTCTGAAAGCGCTGCATCAGTCAAGTTCAGTTAAACCTGAAGTTAGCCTCTGTATCTTTCACAGATCACTAACAAATCGACACATACGGGTTTTCGTCATGACATCAATGATCAGACTCCCTAATATCCCGTATAACACTAAAAAAACGAAAATGCTGTAAGAACCCTATCTTTGTTTTGAAAGAACAACTGACAGCTGCGTAATTTTTCACTTCTGTCGCTTTATCAGGTTCTAAATATTCTAAAAATAGGTTATAAGATTGTGGGATACAAATATGACTTCAAACCGACGCAAAATATAAAACAATATTGCAAAAAATTATGTCATAACTGAACGCGCGGCCTCCTTCATTTGAACGAGAGACGCTATTACGTGTAGACAACGACAGAAAAAGTTGACGCACAGATTGAATTCGTTCACCTGATAGAACGTGTTGAGATTAATTACGTGTGAATTCGGCCTCCGGAGCGTGTATCTAAGTAGGCTATACATCATTCTGTAGCTTAAAGTTATATCATATTCGAAAAGGTTCGTGATAATAAAAGGATATGAACAGCAGATTTGTTCATGCGTGAAAATAATCTTATGATATACACTTTGCTGTACCGCGTGAGGACAATAGAACTATCAGTTGAATGCACGTACGGTCAAGAAGACAAAGTTTCAACCACGTTCAGCCTGATGCACACAATTTATGCAAATGATCGAGTTCTCTCAGCTACTCGGCTGAAAGTTTTGTCAAGCCGTTGTAACTACAAATGTTTTCTATCAATTAAATTACCAAAATGTTATTCGTTAAGTCAATCCGCACAGCAAGTGTCATTCGTAAAGGTTCGGATGTCTCTTCAAATTTAGAGTGAACTAGAGCACTCTGAATGCGCATATACACCGTACTTCTGTCATACAAGGCAACGCCAACGAAAAATTAAAATTGGGCCAGAAACTAGGACTTCCTCTCATCGTCACCAAAATTTGGTCATTTTATTTTTACTTTTGACTGTAATAACAGCTTTTGTAATTTTCTTGAAGACAGAATATAGAGAGATAAACAAGTAAACAGATAATACAGATCGGTCTATATTATATTGCGGCCAAAGGCCTAATTACTACCGTAGTAAACGTAACAAATTTTAATCTATGTTCCCGAAACGCCACGGCTGAACCCCACTTCGTGCGCAATGTATTCAGTTTGAACGTGACCAGACTGCAGAAAGAATACACCAGGAACGTCAGTGCAATACCTCCCTAAACCCCGACACACTACATATAGAAATAAAGAAGAGCTGTGCAGAACCTGCGCAACCAGGAGTCTCCAATACTATACGTCTCCCTATTATAGTACAGTAATAGTTTTAGTACCGTATATTGCGAGAGTAAAAGCAAGAGACTCGCAGTATGTCGTATGCTAGCTTGCTAGCTGTGGTAATGAAACACATTACGAAAAAATTACAGCCCGGTATACATACGGTTCATTCAACTTTGTCATGTTATTCAACTGCTACACCTACGCTATGCCTGCAGCCATAGGGTAGTTACATGAGGTAAGGTGCGCTACTTCCAGGACGATTGCTGCAGACCGTGCGAGCACGCAGCTCAATTCCAAGCGAACCAATCAATGATATTGCCTTCACAGCTCAACGTAGGTGCAGCTATGGGACCACACCTAAAAGTAACTGCGAGCTTGGGCTCTGCCTCACACACAAGTTGATTATTTCCTAAACTGACAGTTTACGATATCGGCGGGTAACATACACGAATTTTTCCCTAGACAAGATGCACGTTAATGCATACGCGATGGCTCTCACAACTGCAGTCACGGATGCAGTCGTGCAACTTATGCTTGTCCGTTACCGGCGGCAGTTGTACAGTCGTACGTAGTAAAGCAGCCACACCAATACCAGAAACTATACCCAGTAGCAGCTGATTACAAAGACGTACGTTACGCATCCTACTAGGGCTGATAATCGTAAAACTTACCTTGGATGTTCCACTGGCGTCTTGATCTTTGTATCGTCGGCCCGCATCTCTCGTTGTCGTTGCGAGGAGCGGCGGTGGGCAACGTTGCTGCCATGGCGCGCGAGCACACACACCACTCGCAAATGCTTTGTAAACACTGGCCGTTTTAGAGAGGATGAATGGCCGAGAGACAGCGACCGTTCAGAGGCGCAGGCGAATTGCCTGGCAGAATGGCCGCACCTGTGCGTACCTTTGTACTGCTAAACCGGCTGAGCAATGAAGGCAGGGTAGTCCCTAGGTGTTGCCAGGTAATCGGAGATGCAGGAAACGAACGCGGTTATTTTACTGCAAGTGTAGATATAACGATTTTATTTGTTATAAAATATCCGTTTGACATTTTTCAGTGTCCCGATATCGGGATGGCAGGCACAATTTTTTTCCTGGATGAGCTCGTACTTAGCTCAGCGCCATCGACTGTCATGGCGAAATTGATTTAAAGTAAGACCAAATGTCTAACTCATCCGGAACTTCAGAGAGGTGCATTGCTTTCACCCAGTTAGATCGATGTTACGAGTTCTGCCGATGCACCTACATATATATGAGGGTCGTTCCGAACCTAATACCGCCCAGTTTTTAACTCAAAAAGCTAAAAGAAGGTACGAAAACGGAAGTGGCACGATTAAAACGAGCCACCTTTTGTGCTCCAGAGTTTATTTTTTGTGCAGTCACCACCATTCTAGAAGAACCTTTGCGAGCAATGGACAAGAGCTTGGACAGACATTCCTTCGGTGGGTCTTTTGTTCCTGCGTGAGCATTCGTGGAATCCACCTAGCGTGTACTTTACTGTATCCTGGGGATGACAATATCGTTTCAAGTGCACTGACACCCACATCCAACTCTACACGCATTGCATTCGCTGTTATCAGCCGATCGGTGGGGATATGAGTTGATCGCGGCGCACTTTGTTTTCCGGGG
>LQNS02278145.1:8301830-8322862 GCA_001587735.2 Parhyale hawaiensis
AGAAACAACCAACGGAACGTTTGCTCTTTCTTTCATTTAGGTAACTAATAAGTGCTGTCATAGGCTGGACGGCTAAGGAAGAAATGGAAATGAGTCTGTAGCTTTCTATGGGTGGCAACGCAGCAAGATATGCGATCGTATTCTAGATAAGAACCAGGCCTGTATCTGGTGATCTAAGAGGGCGGATGGCAACAGCTGTAGACCACCACACTGAAGAACTTCTGCGGTTAGACCCTCACACTTGAGCACGAATGGGGAAAGTTTGTATTTCACACCATGTTGTTGCTATTGATTCTCCGATGGTGAGGTGCACTGCAGCAACCGAAGGCTGGGACATAGCGGTAATCAGGGACACGTCATCTACGTATGACACCAAGACAGGCTCAACAAGGAACAAATATGACAATAATTACGTATTGAAAGACATAATGTTCGGAATATCAATGAACTACGCGCATAGGAAGGCTAGCAGTGACCTCTAAAGAATAAAAGCATACCGATCAGCCCATCCACCGCCTGACATAAATCACATCAACATGTACCATATAATTATATCCCACATGGAGATTATATTCAACTAGTAATGAGGAAGGCTGCAACTGTCCTACGAACTGAGAGTAATAAAAGATACGTGAATGTACAATTTTTGCCACAGACACAAGTCGCGTTATAAAATTTGGAAGCTACAGCAACACAGATCAAAGTTATACTCAACAGCTAAAAATTCCAATCCCTTTTCAACAAACAGCTATGATACACAACAACGACCGTGACAGACTTGGCGTGAATATTACCGTGGCAGTGCGCAGTGGGACCGAAAACTACAGCACCGGCCGTGGTAGCACGCACTCGGCAAGAAGTCATGGTCCTAAAGAACAATTTTCCCTAACCAAATGTATCGGAAATAACAGAAACAAACTGTTCACACTAATTTAAGCCAGGTCCACACTAAGTAACAAGCACCGCAACACGATTTTCGAGCGAAGGATGGACCATATCCCCAACAACAAATGTTGCATAGGTTATTTATTTATTTATTTTTTATTTAATTGAGTAGTTTTAGTCTCCGTCTCCACAGCAACGGCGATCTAACAGAGGAAGAAGCAAGGGACACGAAGCGTGACGATCGACACGTGGAACCCATGCACGAGGGTAATGTTGCATAGGCAACTATACCAAACAAGAGATGGTCGCTGCAACGTGCACTATGCGCATGCACGTGTTTACGGTACCGAACGATACCGTGTCTGTTGAATACGACCATTCAGCCCATCGCGTCGCACGAAAATGGGACAAGCGGCACAAGGTGGCATGTGTCGGTGGGGACAACTGAGGGCTTCCTTACATTTATTTCAAGCAATACATTTACTCTGTCGCGGGTTGCTGGCTGCCCTGGAGCTTATCTCGCAACACCCTCACTGGTGGTTGGGTAACCTATCAACTACGAGCACCATTAACACCACCGCCAGGCATGCAGTGCAAGCGACAGACGAGCATGTTTGTGGGGCAGGCACAGCGACTGTTGAGCCAAAGTACCATTGGGCGCAAGTATTTGAGACTCGGACAACCACTAGCCTGGTTGCACGAGTCTGCGTTTGATCTTTTCGGTATCTTCCGACTCCACAACCTTGACAGAACCGTCGCAACATTGCTAACGCCCTAGTAGGGCGACATCACTACACCCAAAACCAATGCTTTTTTTGATCAGTGTAAGGGGTGTTTTCAGCACGCACGTGCAGTGTAACTGCCTACCCTGAATGAAACATATAGAGCAGTAGGTACATTTTTATGACAAAAGAGATATGAAATCCAACATAACAGCAGTTAGCATGATAACTATGCAGTAAACTCCTCTTTAACATTTCCAAACTTTACATATGGCGACATATGTTGAGACAATGCCTAGGCTAAGTGTTTTCCGAAGCACATGTTTAGCTTATGAGTGTAGTGACGTCAGCAGCGCAGGCGCGCATACAGTGCAGCAAAAGTGTCACGCCCAGCGAAGGCTGGCGTGTCGGTGGCGCCGATATGCAGGGACGTGAGAGGGACACAACAAGGGACGCGACAGACGGTTGTATGGCTGGGGACGGGACAAGTTAAGATAGTAGTGCCATGGTGATATAATACAAACAAATACATCGCTAGAGTACGCACTCGACGTCCTAATTATTTAAAGAACTTTACAGTAGTCGCACATTGTTAAATAGTTTTTAAATTTAGTTGCTTGATTCCTAACTCACAGCAAAGCTGGAAGCGCTTGCGGCAATATTCAATACTTTCCTTGGCATGGATTAACGCAACCTTAACCATACCTTGACCAGACTCAGCTACTTCGCTACGGTGGGTATTTTCACCGTAGGAACAGAGTAAGGGAGAGAAGCCCCGTAGCAAACTACCAAAGGCTGGTTACAGTAGGGCAATGGTAGGCACGCGCTGCAATACACCGAATGGCTGGTGATCATCAGTGCGCTACACTTCAATGTTGCGTTCGAAGACACACACACACGTCCGGTTTAGCCTGCAAGGTAATATCTGAAGTTACCAGGAATCGTCCGTTCTCAAACCAACTTCAAGGCAGCGGACTTCCACCTCCAAACCTAAAGCGCCATCACCAACGTAAAGGCATATAAGCTATAGCTATTAAGACAAAACTTTCACCAACGTTAGGACAAACTTACCAACGGGAGGATAAGTCACGTCCGAAAGGAAGAAACACCAACCAAAATTGGGCATGGAAGCATAAATTTATAAATAACAACTTACAGCTAAGCTTAAGCGACAATACATAGCACGTGGGGGGAACATTTGCAGATGAAATATGGAGAAAAATCACATAGGAGCAGCGCTCCCTCTGCTGGGGCCACAGCTCATCAACATGGTGGTAGACTCAACCTATAATCCTCACATATATAAAACTGGCAACTAAGCACACTATTTACAAATAATATAAGCTAAAAGAAGATAGTTCATTGGATAAAATATAAGCGAATACGGTTACAGGGGAATACCACAAGCAAGAAGTAGATAACCAATTCAAGGCATAAATCTTGCGTATTGCTAGCTCGATAGGTGGGAACACAAGAGACAGAGAGCATTGGTAGTAGTAGAATACATTGCAGGGTAGGATACTGATGCAGCCAGGAGCATAAAGACTAATGACTGTCCATAAGTATCACTGCACTTGTTCCGTACGTAACGACACATGATTCGTCCTCACCCAAACCAGCGAGGCCACAGAAATAACATGAGCACAGCAGTGCGCTGGCTAGCACTACAGTTCAGTAAGTGGAAATCACAGACGCGAAAACTCAGACACATTCTCATACGAGTGCCCGGTGCTGGTGGAACGAAGGTCAGCCAGCTTCTGCGCCGGTGGCAGGTCAGATGTTGCAACTGAGGAGGAGGAGGAAGGAGGAGCAGGGGCGGCGCCCCGGTCCAAGACACCGTGCAATGATCTCGAGATTGTGCTGTTGCGATCCCTAGAAGCAGCTCTTTCAGAGATCTGATCGAGTTCGTCTAAGCTGCGAGATATAGAGTCTCGGGAAGCATCCTGCTGCGCCCCTGCACTCTGGTGAGACGCTTCCATAAGAACAGAGGTTCTCATGGCAGGCTTTGGTCTTCCGAGAGTTTTAGATAGAGAAACTGGATTAGTGCCCTTTTTATGTATAATTAACTGACCATTGGCCTGATGTAAGGTGCTGTCGCCAAACACTTGGTTTTGTAGAGCAGAGATATTGCTACGCGCAGCGCCCAGCCCCTCACCAGCTCTGCTGCAGTCGTGACTAACGCTACGCAGAACATTTACCGAGGCATTCGAGACACCATCGCCACCGCCGCTAACTTTCTGGCTGTAGAGCGCACCGTCCGATTTCTTCTGCGATAGCGCGTGAATGCGGTCCTGCACACGGACTGCTGCAGGAGACGGCGGTGCTGCGGACGTCCGGACGCCAGAGAGGTCGTCTGCATCACCACCAGCAGGCTGGTCACGACTACTGCTGGAGTCGTGCAACCCATCGGATGCTTCTTGTGTTGTGTCTTGGCAATAGGGCATGGGGGAAGTGAGCTTCCTGCTCACCTGAGTCTTAGGTTTCCACTTATTTCTGCTGACCCTAGAGCTGGCAATTGCTCCGCTCACATCTGTAATGTAACAAAGCAGCGTTGAATTATAAATACAGTATACCCGCATGTGTAACACGGCGATTGATATGCTGCCATATGAACAGAAAAATAAAACATACAATAATTTTAAAATATCTAAGTAGAGGAGCTCTGACCGGTCACCCCAACTAGAAGTCGAACTTGCACGTATTTGTGCCCAAAGGATTGTCCGGCTGCAGTCGACTACAGATTGCGTTTGAGCTATGGCATCATAGACTGAAGATTCTTCATAACTCCGTCCTCTTAGACCGGCTCATTTTTGAGTAGGCCAAAACCATCCCTCCGAGTGGGCTATGAAAGAGAGAGAAATGCGTCCTATCAACAGAATCTACCACGATTCATAGAGAAGGCGAAAGAAAGAAATTTGACGTGAACCAACGAGAAAAAAAAATGAATGAAAATCAAAGTAAGCCAAAGAGAAAATGAAAGGAATTGGATGGAGGAAAATCATTCGAAGCGAGCTAATGAGAAGTCGACAGAGAGGAAATTGATGCGAGCCAAAGAGAATATTAAAGAAAGGAAGAGATGTGAGCAAAAGAAAAGATGAAAGACAAGAAATTGATGCGAGCCAAAGAGAATATTAAAGAAAGGAATAGATGTGAGAAAAAGAAAAGATGAAAGACAAGAAATTGATGCGAGCCAAAGAGAAGACTAAAGAATGGAAATCAATGTGAGCCAGAGAAAGTTAGTTGAGCCCAAAATGAGGGAGTAATAGCAGGGGTAAAAACTAAAAAGAATAGGAAGAGCAGATGAAGTGATGCAGTAGGGGCAGACCGAAGAACTGCAGCTGGAGGTTAAGGGAGAGCTGTCGCAAAAATCAACTGCAGTAAAAGTGACCCATCTCGAACAAACAACTCTTGGCCGCACCGGACGCTGCATCACAGTTTTCACTTGTGAGGCATCCAATTATTGTGTTAGGGATTAAGCCCTGCGAACACCTCACACCTCCTCTCCGTAACTGCGGATGGACGGGCGCTCACCTCTATGAGGACCAAATCAGCTCGCTCAAACTGTGGGCTCAAATTAATGGAAGAGACAACAGAGAGAGCAGCCCTCGTGGATATGGTTCATTATGTGGTGAATATTAGTTGATTATCATAAAAGTTTAAGACTTTTGTAAAATATTGTATTTCTGAGCCTGCGTGAGTTCTAATTGAGTTCGTCACTGTACTTGGTTGTGAGAGTGAACTTCAAGGCCGAGTATAATGTCAGGCTACAGTGCTAGTTGGTGAAAGAATGTCGATAAGATCTTCTTGTTTATTTACATCTTATTATACAAGACTTAGAAGATATGATTCAATTATAAGTAGCCAGCATGCTACTTGATAGATGCAGACAACAGAATACAAGGTCTACATCTAAGTGCTACACGCAGAATGCTGTTGACTATGTACAGTACCCTAATGCTAGTACTGAAATAAGCTGACGCTTGATAGTACAAGCGCCTTAAATATCTAGGATTGATGGCTTCATTAGAACACTGGTTGCTTCCGCCAGATTAGAGTCGGAAATCCGCCGGTAAATTACTGTACGTTTACGAGAATAACAAATATCTTCGAAACTCTTGCTACAGGCTTTGACAGACAGCTTTTACTGATAAAGGCTACAGCCGGAAGGTCATTGAGAATTACACATGTCACTCAGAGGCAGTGCTGGTAAACCAGCACATTTTTGCACGGTCATAAACGACCTTTTAGGTTATCTTAAAAGCTCTGACCTGAAGACGGCGAAGGTAACTTCCGCCCGACATAAAATCACATGATACAAAGAATGCGTTTATACATTTTAATGTTAAGGCTAACACATTAGAATGTTGTATGTGCCATACGCATATACAGTGCTTAGACATAAGTATTTGCACAACTCTATTTTATGTATTTTAAAAAATTCAGGGTCTGCTTCAAGATAATTAATACAGGAAGTTTATATAACATATACCTATATTATAGAATATTTAAACAGAACAGTCAAATGTGCACTTACAACAAGAAAATTTAACACAAGTAAAAGTAATGAGAGACAAAAGTATTTGACCAAAATAAATACGATGTTGAATCTTTGATATTTAATAGTATAATTTGAATAAATTAGTTTGGAAATTATTCTAGAATGTTCACGAAACGTCTCGAAACAAATGCAATGTAAACAAACCACAACCGGCGCAATCATTACCTCTCTAGACCTCGTTGAAGTCGCGCAAAGTTAAAGTAATCCCTGAAGCTACTAGTAGACGGATAATTCAACTTCGTAGTGAGGGATTAACTTATAGAGCAATAGCAGAACGAGTCAATGTTCCCTTTTCAACGGTTGGAGCAATAGTCCGCAAGCATCAAGTGACTGGGGCGGTCTCCAACCTGCCAAGAGCTGGAGCTCCGGGTAAAATCATGGGTCGTCCTCGGCGCTACATGCTACGTAAGGTGACTAATGACCCCATGACAACTCTTGCTGACCTTCAGAGTGAACTAGCGTCTCAGGGACTGCATGTCAGCAAGAAAACTATTGTTAGGGAATTGAACCGTACTGGCATTCTTTCTTACACTCCTCGCAAAACTCCTCTTCTTACAGCAAAACATGTCAAGAGCTGCTTAACATTTGCCAAAGACCACCTGGACAAAGGAAATGAGTTTTTGGGAGGGGTTATATGGTCTGACGAAACTAAAATAGTACTTTCTTGCCGAAACGAAGCTCGGCATGTATGGAGGAAACGTGGTGGCTACTGCCTATGACCCCAAGAACACCATCCCCACCGTGAAGCATGGAGGGGGCAGCATCATGGTGTGGGGTTGCTTTACTGCCTATGGTACTGGGGATCTTCACATCATTGATGGCAAGATGAATAGTTTCATGCACAGGGAGATATTAGAGAAGAAGATGCTTCCAAGTGCCAAAAAATTCTACGGACGGCGCAGGTGGACCTTCCAACAAGACAACGACCCCAAGCATACTGCGAAATTAATGAAAGAATGGTTTCAAAAGAAGAAAATAAATATTCTTCCCTGCATGGCCTAGCCAATCACAGGACCTTAATCCAATAGAAAATTTGTGGCGTCTTTTTAAATCTGGTGTCCACAAACGGTGTCCCAAAAACCTTGCTGAATTAAAGGTTATCTGCATGGAAGAATGGAAAAAAATATCATCAAGTGAATGTGAAAAGTCAATTTCCAGCTATAACAATCGTCTCCGTGCTGTTATTGCCAATAAAGGTCACGCCACCAAGTGCTAATGTCATGGTTTTTTTTTTCCGTCAAATACCTTTGTCCCACATTACTTTTGCTAGCGCTAAATTTTCTTGTTATAAGAGCACTTTTGACTGTTCTGTTTAAATATTCTATTATATATATGTTACATAAACTTCCTGTATCAATTATCCTAAAGCAGTCCCTAAATTTTTTAAAATACATAAAAAATAGAGTTGTGCAAATACTTGTGTCTAGGCACTGTATGACAGCTTTACCGAGACACTAAAGAACGTTCTCAGAGGAACAGCATAATGCAAGTGACCATAAATGCTCACCGGCTTGACAAAGAGCCAGGCCTTTCATTTAAGTCAACGGTAATTGAAAGAATCAAGAGACGAGCAGTATGCCAAGTTGAATGGTGCGCCTACGCTCGGGAGAGACAATTCCAAAAATTACGCTGAAAAATAAAACAGTAACTGTTAGTAATGTACAACATGGTATTTCAACATGTCCCCATCACTGCGGCACACATACATAAAACACGACTAACATAAGCAATAAAATGTTAGTACCTAGCAGCACTGTCTATCATAGCTACTCACTGCTGGGTAGCAATCTTTGTCATGGTCAACTACACACAGTGAAATGGCAATCTTTGTGGTAGTCAATATCAGACACTGCTGGTTAGCAATCTCGGTGTTAGCCAAATACACAAGCTGATTAGCAATCTTGGGGATAGTCATTATCAGACACTTCTGGTTAGCAATCTCGGTGTTAGCCAAATACACAAGCTGATTAGCAATCTTGGGGATAGTCATTATCAGACACTGCTGGCTAACGACCACTGAGTTAGTCCATTATACACTGCTAATTAGCAACCTTTGGGATAGTCTACCACTACAAATATTCGTGTTACCTAATCACAGATATGTTAGTGTAAGCTTTGCGAGGCACAGTTAGTTGATTTCAAATTGTTGTTATATTGAGTAGTTTAGGCCTTCGGTTCCACAAAAAGGCAATCTCACAAGGGAAGGAAGGACTGATAGTACCGTTAGTACGTCGATAGAACGTGAAACCCACGCACGAGCGAAGAGAGTGTTCCCACACAGGATCACCGCGGATGGGAACAGTAATGCGGGAAAGAAGAGGAAGAACAAAATAAAGAATTATTAGGAATATGACAGTGAAAGGTAGGAAAGACGTCCTGAAGACATAACTAAGGCTAAGGTAACCTGCAGGGACCCTCTGGGCGATGCTGCTCCCCAAAACTAGGATGGGCGAACCTAACCCTAAGGCCCATCCTATGCCCCTTGAAAGGGAGGGGGCTGAATAAAAAAATAAAAAAAAAACACATTAGGATCTGAACATAATTGTGCCGAGCTGAAGAGACGGCAGCTTCAGTTATATTTTAATACAACAATATGAGCTGAGAACAGTTAGCTATATACACATCCAGTCTCAGCAAAATGCGGGGGCGACGCTACGCAATCGTACGGTCAACTATTGAGCGGACTTTCAGCTGGCACGCTGGCCCGACGATTAAAGAACGCACGTCGCTGGCCAAGGTACCACTGACAAGTACGTAAGTAAGTTGAATGACATGAGGGCTGAATGTCAGGTCATAAGTTGACGGTGCGATAGCATAGCGTGGTCTCCGCATACCAGAAGCAGAAGCAACACACACACACACACACACAGGCTCAGAGCCCCCATGTACAACGAAGCAACTAAACCTACACCATACGCACCACTGACGAGATGACGCACCCACGGAGCAGTAGCAGCAGCAGCGAAGGCCGCCGCCACTAAACACGGCTAATGACTAGCTCGAATTTCTGTAAATGTGGCACAAGAACACAAGTGTGGGTAACTGGCACAAGCGGCGGTGGACAACAACACGAAAGCAAGCAGGGGCGGAGTTAGAGGGGAGGGGGGGTGGTGGCTTGTTGGGCTCTAGCCCTGTTTCTAAATCTATAAATTTTACACTTCAAGAAAGAAAAATACACCACATTAAAACACTAATTTTAACGCATAATCCAAGGTTTTCATCTGCTTCAATGTGGTCAGAATTCGAAAATTGAAATACCGTATCATTGCAAAAAAAGCATAATTTTTTTGCACATGCTAAAAATCCTTCACTCATCTGAGCTCAATTCTGGATCTACAACAATTCTAAGTCCGCCCCTGGAAGCAAGTGTGAACAGGAAGTGAGACATCAAATGTGCACAGAGCTTAAATCACTAGGCAAGAGTGACCAGCTACCAAGCAAAATATAAAGAGAATATAATAAATATGAGAGCACGTACCACACAGCTGCATATAATGCGGTGAATTTGCAAGGTTAAAATATGGATGCACAATAATAAACTTGCAGGAACAAGAAATGTCATATATGATGGATGCTCTTGCAGGTTTGAACTGCTTGAACAAAATGTACGGCAATGAACGATATATGGGTAACACGGAAACAAAATATAGAGAAGCCAAAATAGGCAACATACACAGCTCGCAACAGAACAATTGCTAAACACTGTTCTGAAGATTTATCCATCAATACTTTTAGACAAGAGAAAGGATCTAATTATGACACAGTAAGGGGTTGGTCTTCTAACTGTGCTGTGTCTTGTAAGAGATGCAGCGGGCACAGGAAAAGTTGAAAAATTGCCCCGCGTGTTCAGCACAAGAGGGGCTTGAGTAATCATTGTCTGCAAATGGTGCTGTACATGTGCTGTTAGGACCAGGTTCTTGGAGTCGGATGGATCAAGTCTGACTCTGACTTTTATTATCAATAAAATAGTCCGAACATTCACTAACTCCCACTCCTGAGTCCTCCCAGTTTCCCACTTGGACGCCTGGTTCCCAAAATTGACCCTCTCGTACAAACTCAGACACAGTCTCTGCAACCCTGGTTAGGCCACCAGAACGCCGCATCAAAAGTAACAAGGCAGCAACAAGTAATGCTGCACAATCACGCCCATGGCAGGCACCACTCGTACGTTATAGATGACTGCGATGCAACAGGAAATACAAATACTTGAAATTTACCCCGGTTCTCTTCTTAAAATTATCATGGTGACCTCAGCAAACACAGCTTCCCAAAATATAAACTGGGTGTAACCAAAGCATGTTAAAGCAAATGAAGCCAGATCGATACGATGCATGGGTTTCGCAGCCAGAGCTAACATTAGATCAGATATGCATCCCGCTCCGTGAATTGCTCAACTCTTACACTCCTGTCAGCCAGCAGTGCCAGGGTGTGCGACGGCAGGTGCGCAGTGCGGCTCAGCAGCCTAGGTTCTGGCCAGTTGCTTACTCCTTCTCGGACCTCAAAAATGTCATGACTCCTACTGATTCCCACTGTTTCTCAACAAAATAGGCCCATTTTTACCGACTTCGGTACCTGGTTCTGGAGTTTCCGACTGCAACTCAAGCTTCTCGTCAGCTTCCAATAACTGGTTTTAGCTAGCTTCCGGTCCCTGATCCTAGCCGGTTTCTGATTTAGGCCGCGGCCCGCCAGAATTGACCGAGTCCAGCTCACCAACCCTGGGTAGCACCTCATACAGTCACAGCTATTACGCAACAGCGCCTTGTCTGGCAGGCATGTGGACAAGAACACAACGTACGCCCCCCCCCCCCCCGACCACGATATCGTTTCTACGTGGGATGGGGCTTTAATAAGACGAAGCCTTAACATTCGCAGCAATAACACACACAGTGCACAAAAGCATTGCTAAAATATCTAAAACAAACAGCAGTGAAACTCCAAATGCGCCACACAGATTTCCCTTTCAGCAATACCAACGAACCAAACAAAACGACAGTTATGGGCCACAACGCTCTTTAATTTAAATGAAAAACTTTTCATAGAGCTCTGAGAACACAATTCAAAGGTATAGATACCTTAATAACTACTATATCTTTCCGACCGCTAGGGCGCCTATGGATATAGCTAATTCATCCGCTAATGGAACCTTTGAACAAAAACAAACCTCTACAGGGAGGGAAATAAACTTTTTGATAAGGATTCACAATGGCTTTTAAATGATTTAACATCCTTCCAAGACTCCAAATTCTCCATATGTAAGGATATTCTCAAGCCACCTGATATCCCAATGATAGTTACAAGCTATAGCTACTGTATATCATCGGTGCCAGTGTTTATTATTATACTCCTAGTTTACGCCTCCTACCCACAGCATAGCTACATTGTTTCGTGCCTGTCTCACACAGAGACTGGATGCAGTGCAATAGATACAGCAACAACCGCCACTGACAACTCCATCATAGTTGCTGTAGGAAAGCAAAGAGCGAGCAACACACTGCAGTGCGGGGTGATCACACTAACTATAGACAGAATATACTTAACTAGCTTCACAATAGCCTACAATGAAATTAATCCATCCTTTAAAAAATATCTTAGAGGAGAATATATAGCTAGCTACATACCGTACATCCCTAGCTTTCACTAGAAGCCTTAACCTGTTGCTGCCTACATATCGGAAGGATGAGTGCTACTGAGATAGCCCCCCCAAAAATGCTTCAATTTAGTTTTTAGAGCCGAAACACTTTAGTGAGCAGATAAGCACGCATTACTATGTTCTCAAGGATTCCTTCTCATTCTCCACCCAGCAAAGTCCCAATCTACTACTAGCAGTAGCTATTCTCCTAGTTTAAGTGTCCCTCCTACTGAGTATACTGTGATCCAAAGAGAGGAAGAAAGAAGGGACATAAAGAATGTCGAGAGAAATGTGGAACCTAAGCACAAGTCCCCGTTCATGGGAACAGAAAGTCGGGAAAGAAGAGGAAGAACAGAACGAAACATCAGTAGCAGTATGAAGGTCGAAAGAAGCAAAGTGGGCACGAAAGACAGACGGTCCAAAGGCCTCGCTAATGGCTAAGGTAACCTATACAGTCCCCTTTTGCGTGCTGCTCCCCCTAACAGAAGATGGGCAAACCTAACTAACTAAACTAACCCTATGGCCCATCCTACGCCCCCAGAGGGGAGTCCCAATCTACCAACGCATGTCTTAAGAAGTTGATTATCTCAATGAATTTCCTTCTAGGTTAAAAAAAAAGGATTCACTTTTTCTGTCATATTGATTGCTTTAATTTAATATTACATTAAAGATCTTTCCTGCTCACCATGATTTTTTAGTGATACCTGAAGAGTAAAGCTTTTTTTTTTCAGGCAGAACAGTAGCCAATATTTACATAAATGTTTGACACATTACATTCGCCCTCCCTGCAGACACAAAGCTATCAATGAGCTACAGCATCCCCAGATTCTGCACACTTCCTTCACCAGAGGCGTGTTGTCATCACAATGTCAGGGTTTCTGGTGCTACACCGGTGACCCGGCTGCTCACAAAGCATGTTGCAAGCAAAATTCGGATAGCAGTAATAACGATTACGACACGCGTGATGGTGATGCAGGGAGTCGCTCAGAAGCATCCAATTCAGATGATGGGAAAACAAAATTTATACAAATGAATGAGTAATCTCCATAGCTAGGAGAAAATGTGCATAGTTACGCGAATTCCGAAGATGAACAACAACACACAATTTCATTACTGTTCAGCTTAACCGCTCGTCGATGGATGGCGTGCTCACGAAAGAATATCGAGTTATGGATACCATTTCTTAGGTTGCGGTAGCCCAACTGGGCTGTGATTACAACACTCCTCTGATGTGTCGCCTCGATTATATCCCCCCACTGCAATGAACGTGCGATCTTAAATATGCAAGGAACCGCCCTCTTCCTCTCTAGCAGCTCACCATTAAGGCACGTGCCTACATCTTTAGTTTCCAGCTGATACACGGGACCAAACGCTACCAAAGTTCTAAAGTTATTACTGGCAATCAGCTATTCAAGCTGAATCACTCATCAGCACACAGCGGCAGACCCCACGCACGTAGTCGTCCTAACCCACTCAGATTCTCAATTATTCAGTTAGCCAGTTACGTACAGTATCAGTGACATTGCGTCGTAAGTATTTTATAACTAATCAGTTCCACTTTCGGCCAGCGCAAGAAATGTCTAAAAGAAAAATTAATCATGTAATCATAAACAACAGCTGTACCAAATTGTATAGTATCAACGATGAGCAAAATCTAGACTAGAGTCACACTTTACAGATAAATTTAGGGATCAAACCCAGTAAAACTTTAGCACAAGACGAACACAAAGCAAGCAAAACAAACGGTGAGGGCACAGGGCAGGGGACAGAGAAAGAGAGAGCGATGGCAGACATGCGGACAGCTGGAGATCATTACCTGCAGGTCGCATCTCCTTCACCGGTAGCTCACTTACATACGCTAGCTAGCTACCTCCGACACTGACCAAGCAAATGTACCGTACTATGATAGCTCGTGTTACTACTGTGTCTGTTGTAACGTCATGATCTGTACAAGAGTCGGTACTTTAAAATATTCATTTAAAGATTGTCTCATATGTTATCCAGGAAGGATGCACTACACATGCGGAAAAAGAATACTGCACCAGGATTTGCCATTCATATCTGATGAACTAATAATTAACCGCGATAATGTTTGTGAAATAAGTCTGTTTTATGAGATCATAATGAATCAACTTCAAAGTGTCCCAATCTTTACACAAAAGAACCTCCTGAAAGTTTCAGAAATAGACAGCATCGTAAGAGCTGTACATAAATAAGTAATATCATGAAATGAGAAGCAATACTGACGAACTCTGTAAAATATAACTGCGATGCTCCGAACAGAATTACAGCAGAGCAATTGGAAGTTTGGCACACGTGACAGAATATCATCAAGCAGTGCGCTTCACAAAACGATGTGTGACACACAACACAGAGTAGACGATGCGCTGCTGACCACTCACCCGACTTGTCGGAGCTCACATCTTCCTTTGTATGATCAACAGCATTACTCTCTGAGTCACCCTCGGCTGCCCCTGTGGCCGCGGTGCTGAGGCCAGCGTCACCACTGTCTGCTGCNACAACACAGAGTAGACAATACGCTGCTGACCACTCACCCGACTTGTCGGAGCTCACATCTTCCTTTGTATGATCAACAGCATTACTCTCTGAGTCACCCTCGGCTGCCCCTGTGGCCGCGGTGCTGAGGCCAGCATCACCACTGTCTGCTGCTGCTGAAGGCGATGAGAAAAGGTTCTCTTCACTGCCACTACAGGAGCCGGTGATGGGTGAGGCACTGGGCTGCAGAGGCACATTGGGGCACTTCACGTTGGGGTTGGAGGAGGGTCGCGGCGCCAATGGAGGACGTTCGGACGTGGGAGGTCGAGGAAGGGTTGAAGGTTTCTCAGGTAAGGCAGGCTTGTCTGACCGTGGCTGTGGTAGAGCAATGGATCCAATTAGACGTCAAACACATAATAGATTTAGTGCAGAGCTTCTTACCTACAGTATTGATTATGATCTTAAGAGAAGAAGAAAGCAGGAACCTTTAGCACGTTGGGAGAAACATGAAACCATTTGGACACAGATATTGCCAACTGCCCACACCCTATCAACGAGCATGGATGGAGAAAGAACGGTAGGAAACAATATGTAAGCAATAAGAGAATGAAAAATAATTGATGCTACATGGAGGAAGATGCCGCAATCAAAGCACCATAACAGCAGCAATAACACCTTTACTCACGGCTGGCTCAGGTCGGTCGGAGGACGACGTCTGGAAACTCTCTCGGAAAGTCCTGGCCGCTGGGACAGGCGGCAGCACAGCTCGAGCGACCTGCTCAGTGCTGGGGTCGTCACCCTGTGATCGGGAGGCCGCTGCATCTGCGTGTCTGGGTAGCGTCACAGGATGGCCAGAGGCCTGGTCTTGGATTATATTTTCTAAAGACTTTCTGAATACTTTGGTGGATGATAAGGAGCCGTCAGAGGAGCTCTCCTCCGAGTCATGCAGAGCTTGAGGCGGCTTATTGCGTAACACGACATCTTCTGCAATATCGGCATGCAGCGGTTCGAACCCTATGGGAGCTTTGGCCGGCGAGGAAGACTTGGCAGCGTCAGGCACAGGCTTGGTAAGGGAGGCTGATGCGACAGGAGACACTGAGGAGGGCGTGCTCGTGGCAGCCACACTAGCAGGAGGACGCGAGGGTGATTCAGGCACGGTGGACTCAGCAGAAGTATCCTTCTGCAGCAGTTGGGCGGAAGATGAAGATTTTTCTAACAAGGCTGTGGCTGGAGGATGGGGCCGGGGAGGCTTAGCAGCGGCACTGCTGCTCTCAGTAGCACTGTTGCTCACAGGCAACCCACTAACTTTACCAACGTCTGCATTAGATGTCGACACTAACTGGGAATTGGCTACAGCTACACTGTTACCAGCAGCCGCAACTTTGGGCTGTTGACTTACAACAGGAGGCTTGGGAGGCTCCATGCTAGGCCGTCTAATACTGCCGGAGTGGTGCAGTCGAGTGCTAGGGACGGGAGTGTGGGCAGTGGAAGTGGCAGAATTGAAAAGGTTCTCTTTTGATGGAGTTGACTTGCTCATAACATTAGCAGGACCGTCCTTGCCTGCAGGCAGCGGAGGATACATGCGGGGGACACTGGGGGCGGGAGCTTCACGTGTGGGGATCAACTGACTGCGCGACTGCTCGGGCGAGGAGGAGCTACCAGGAGCCGGCTCCTGGATCTTGGCGCCCTGAGGAGGCAGCGGCGCCGGTTTCTTCCGACGTGCAGGTTGCTTGGGACTGTCATGTTCTAATGGAGGCTTCCCATCTGGGCTGTACAGTGCTGCCGTGAAGTCGATTTTGTTAAGATCAGCGCTTTTGTTCCTGCGGTGGTGCGTTGCTGCAGCAGAGCCACTGGCAGCATGAGCAGCGGCCACCGAGCCATTATGATTGGTGGTGCCGCTGCTCACAGCCTCGGGGGGAGGCATCGTGATCTTGGGCACGTTGAAGGTGATTTTGTCAGGGAAAAAGTAGTCGCTATTTTCAACGAGTTTCTCAACGATTTGTCTGTAATGGGACCCCAGGCTCATGTTGCGCCCTAGTGTGCCTGCAAGGTCATCAGGCTTGTTCTCCTCGGGACTCCAAATGAGGTTAGGAGCGATGACTATAGCAATGTTATTGGGGGACATCTTATTGTAGGGTTGGTAATAAGAGAGCAGAGACAGGAACTGAATAAAATAGCTAAGATTTTCTCGGTTGGGTTTGGGCATTCTCTGCACAACAGACCAGAGTTGCTGCAGCATCTCGTCTCGCTGCTGGACTTTGATGGCCTCCAGCCAGTCGGCGTGCAGGGTGTAGGTAAGTAGAGGCTCGGGTAGCTCTCTCAGGTACGATTTCAAGGCCCCAGCTATGACATGCACGTCGTAGTCTTTGTGGTACTCGTCCGCACTCGAGGCAGAGAACGTTGAACTCTCAATTCTATTGGCATCAAAAGCAGCTTTGAGGCGCTTCACTTTGGTGGCGCTACCGGCAATTCGGAAGAGACCTTCTTCTGTCAAGCCGATATCCACCAGCCTCTTGACGCACACTTCGATGGGGAGAGCAATGGTCTGCAGCACAAAATGAAATCTCTTCAGAAACAGTCACAGACATTATATGAAATTGGGTAAGCGAGGTAACTGCAGATAACATACAGGTTTTGTTTGTCATTCAAACAACTTCGTGTCTGTAGACTAATAAATGACCTAAAAAAATTTAGGCGACAGCAGATGACAACACAGATACTGTACATCATATTTTAGAATATCGGTACATATTGCAAAAATATCAAGCAAGTATGAGGTAGTTACTAATAAAAGCAATAAACAGCAGAAGCCATTACATTACCGACACGTCGACGGGCAATGCAGTGATGTAGAAAGGATTGTTTCCTAGAAATTAGCAGTAACTACCAAATCCGCTTGAGACTCAAGCTAATTCTTTACAGCTCTCCCAGACATGAGTCACAGGCACCTTACACTCGGTACTTATCTCTCCATAAAGAGGAATTACACCATGTCCGACACCTTCGTTCGAAGCATAGGACGATCGCCGGCGAGACAAGAGCATGACAGACACCCCATACAGCCAATTGCTCCTAGTTCACAACTTCACACATTATCAAAATATTACCAGTGAATGAAAACTTTTACATAGGCTATAGAAAGAGTTTATTGNGACACCTTTGTTCGAAGCATAGGACGATCGCCGGCGAGACAAGAGCATGACAGACACCCCATACAGCCAATTGCTCCTAGTTCACAACTTCACACATTATCAAAATATTACCAGTGAATGAAAACTTTTACATAGGCTATAGAAAGAGTCTATTGCATTACAGTTCTACAAACCTTCACAACCATGTTGGATGACATACATATTTTGTCATAGAAGGTAAATATAGCTACTAGTATATTTCATTCAGGGCAAGTACTACCTAGTCCTATAGTAATCTACACGGCACACTGCAACGGAGACAGAGAAATAATGGTAGGTACTTAATCTCTGGGGACAGAAATAATGGCACTCACCCTCTGCGTTATGACGAGGTGAGTGTTGAGCTTACAGCCATAGACGGGCCCTGCCGTGGTATTGTCCAATTTCTCAGTAAGACTAGGCAACACCTTGTCAAATGTCTGCTTTGAGTGAATATAATAGTCTTGTCTGATGGTCAAGAATTCTTTGACCAAGTCACAAATAAAACGTTCCTTCGCCAGCAAAGCAAACAACTCACAGGCGTAGTTGTCCTGTAAATGAAAATTAGCTTTAAATAAACACATTTCGTCTGTAGGCATTGTTGCTGTCCATTTACATAATAAATGCTTGTCACCGCCTCAATGGCAGTGATGCAGCTACTAATCGCCTCAACACCTGAGCCCTTGACAGACATGTTTATAAACTCAACTCACCATCAAAGCAAACTTCTTGCTCTATTCCAGGAAGTACAGTAATTATTTTTTGACAGAGGAGATTGCCATATTGTTTTTATTGCTTATGTAATCTTATCATTAGTACAACAAAAATGTAATGATTCATTATCTATGTCACACTTGTAACTTTGGACAGCTGTTCAAATCGCCTTTTAGTTTAGCCTCAAGTGTTATTGACCGAAATCCAGTGGAATGAAGCAGGGTTGGAAAAATATTTTTTTTTTTAAACCCACTGGGTTGTGGGTTTTTTGGGGGATTTATTTATTTTTTTTTTGGGGGGGGTTGTTTGGGTTTCATGGAGGAAATACTTGAAAATAAAAAAAATTATTGCTTTTTAATTGTTATGCATTAGCCCCTAGTTCAACTGCTTTGAAAGAACTTATTCCTCCAACAACTCTTTGATAATCAAATATTGGTAATAATTTAGGATTTAACCCTTTAGTGCCCACAGTACACATATGATGACATTACATGTAGTGTTTTTCCTACGAAAAGTGATGTTCGATTGAGGCACTAAAGGGATAAAATATTAGTAGGATATCTCGCATGGGAACAGTTTAATGACTGGCTAATAAATGTTAATGTTAAGTTCGTCATTCATATTGACTAGTTCTCTACATACGGTACCTATTTCTTTCTCTACCCTGATGCAAAGCACAGATTAAGTGCAGAAAATCATTACTGTGTACAAAAATTTTGCAGAAACTAAAGCTCCTACAATAATTTCAGAAAAGTATAGAAACGGAAGCCATTTGGCATATACAGTACAGGGCGTTAGTTGAAGAATGTCAAGTTTAAGTGTAGTTGTAGCCAATATGAGCACTTTGTTGGAATAACAAAAGGGTAGATATAGGGTAACATGTCTAGTACCCGTCCACCATGTTAGTAGCCGTCCACTTGGCACGAAAAAACTTCCTGTGTGAAAACTAGCAGTGCTAGAAAGCCGTACATAGGCTTAAACTGTAGGCTAAGTAGTGCCGCACCATCCCTGAAAATGAGGGGCGAAAAAGATGAAGCAAAAAAATGGTGATAGTTTTCACATTTTTTCGCTAAAAAAAACATGAAAAAATGTGGAAACCACCACCTTTTTTTCTTTCTCATTTTCAGGGATGGTGCGACACTACTTAGCCTACAGTTTAAGCCTATGTACGGCTTTTTAGCACTGCTAGTTTTCACGCAGGAAGTTTTTTAGTGCCAGGTGGACGGCTACTAGCATGGTAGACGGTGACTACACATGTTCCCCTATAGGTAATAGTCTCTAAAACAGTTGTGGATAAAGTTTAAGAATTAGTCGGCTTTCCATTACTTATTATGTAATATTCAGTGTTACTAAAAAATCTATATGGAAGCATAACCAATCAACAAATTCCATGATGAGTCAATATAAGCAAAACATCAATTTTGTGACTGCAAATCATATGTATGCCAGCTAGGCTGTCTCACTGACTTGACAAGCATAGTGGCGAATATCCTGCAGCTCCAGATATCTATTGCAATTTCAGCCTCAATAGGTCTTGCTTTTTACTTGTGACGTCACAGCAAGTCTGGTTTCAGTGACAAACTGCGTTTACTTCATATTTTAATAAGTACTTAGGTACTTCTCTTAAGAATCTAAACATTTTGAAAAACAAAAAAGTTGTCATTGAGTGTTTTGCTTTTCAAGGGATTGAATTTGACTGTTTATCACCCTCAAAGAAAGAGAGGTGATTATCATCCGTGAATGGAGAGAAGTGATATACAGTAGCTATAAGGTTGTCGTCCTGACAACATTTATTGCATCTTTCTATTTGTATATATGCATATCTTTCCACCTAAAAATTGCCTCAAGGAAATGAACCATCGCCAAAATATTTTCTAGGTAGTCAGATGGGTTGACCTGGGTGTGAAAAATTCCAAAACTATTTCAAAACATTCAATCTCCCCACTATTGTGGGTGAGGTTCTTTTCCATAAGGCATTTTGTGTTTATAGTTAAAATTACTGCTACCTTCTCTTGTCTAACACTCTCTACATTGTGTAAGAGTAGACACTTTCACCACTTCCAAGTCCCATTCATCAATCACAGAATTTGAGAGGAATACTTGTTCAGCTTTACCATTAAACTGTTGTAGAGTTTAGCTTGTATTGACTCAGGTAATTATGTGGTTAAAATAAGATTAGAAAATAGCTAAGACAGACTTTCCTGTAGTAGCTAATCTCATTCTTTGGCTACCAAAACTGCCACAAAACTTTATTCATCCCACCTGAAAAAAAGTCAAAAAAAGCAGCTTAAGCCTGCTGCTGCACAAGATATTGAGTGGCAAAACAATTCACATTTTTGGAACTTTAGTCTCATTGACCAATGACTGAAATTAAATTGTTGAACATTTGTAAGCAACTTACTTGACATGCAATTAACTTGCTCTGAAATAAAAAAAACTATTGAATCTCAATGTATGCAAGCAGTATTTGCTATGGTAGAAAGAGCATTTTTTGGATTATGCGACACTCAGCAAGCCAAGTCATGTTGTAGAAGACTTGGCTACTTTGTTGTAAAACTGAAAATTACTACAGTGGAATAAACATTACGTTATGGATGGCCGGCTTATGTAAAAATGAGTCAGTTGCTTGCATACAATGTTTGACCCAGAAATATATTCTTGGGCAACAATCACGCCATGGAGTTTTGCAAGTTACATACTCTGTACTGTTCCAGCTTAGACTCAGCCTCGTCCATTTCCTCCTTGTAGCCGTCCAATTTGGCCATGGGTGTGGTTGATGTCGGCATCGCGCTGTTGCGGTAGCGGCTGCGGGCATTGTCTAGGTCCTGTCCGTACTGCACACACAAAAACAATGAATC
>LQNS02278145.1:8362596-8373501 GCA_001587735.2 Parhyale hawaiensis
CAAGCGACGGGCATCGGCAGGAGAAGTAATGGCTGCTGCAGCTTCACAAAAGGAGGATGTTGAAAAAGACGATAAATCACCTCGAGAAGCCTCTTTGCTGCTTGTTGGCCCTAAGGGAGCGGTAAGTAACGAGCCAGCGCCGTGCAACATGATAATAACACTGATAATAATGATCATAATTGTCATTTGCTATTTCGTATGCATTGGCTACACCCAGGAAGCAAAGAATACAACGTTACGCTCTTTGCTTCCTCGGTACACCTAACGAAATGTGTTGTTTTCATTTTCGAGTTTTGCAAACTAGTTGCGAGATTAAATGAACGTGGGAAGCAGTCACTGTCAAGAGCTAATTTGAAGTCCCTCGTCTTGCTATCCTTGCTTCTCGAACCCAGGGAGCTCCATGTATTTCTCGAGAGAAACTACGTCATAAACGCTGAGAATGGAACATGAGACTGTTGCATTTGGTGTGGATACCTAGCTAACAACTCAACGTTGATTCTACGTAGATAGCAGGTCGTCAGTCCACAGATCAACGTGGATAGCACGTTGATCTGTGGACTCCAGATAAAGTTGTTAGCAGGTTGTGTGAAGTACGTTGTGAGACAAATAACGTGCTGACAGCGTTGTGACAACCCCCGTACCTACCTCGCACTGTTAATTTAGCAAAATCTTCTTTCTAAATTATGTTTGATAATTCATATAAACAGATATTATTAAATACAAATAACATTCATTACTGTTTCTGTAAAGCCATAAATAATTTGTAACTGTCAGGATGTTTTGCGCTAAAGTTGATAACACATGAAACAGCAACTGAACCTTATTTCAACGAGCTCACAACGTTGTTTCTAATTTATTTAGTAGTGTGCTTGCTAGGCAGATGCTCTTGATGGCGTGTCCGCAGAGCTACCTGCTTTTCCTCGTTCTGAAACCAATGTAACTTCCTCTGAAAATAAGATTTCTTTAACAAAAATGCCATTATTAACGGTGCTATTGTGATTTTTTCTCTTTTTTTCTTCCTTTTACTGCAATGTGAAAACCAGTATCATTGACCAAGGCAAGGAACCCTTAGCCAATCTTTAAAATATTAGGAGTATACATGTATGATGCAGGGAGAAAAGCATGTAACGGGAGGACTCAATAGGACTTGAATAAAACTCAGCCATGGCCGCATAGCGGTGAATGGCGTCACACTGACGAGTCGAAGTATTTGATGGTGGGACCTCAGGCCTTCGTTGGTTGGGCTTTTTATCCTAACAAGCGTATAAGCAGTGATATATTCTTGACGTGAGAGAGAATCCATATTAACAGTTATTAGTTACACAATATTTCTGTACATGCCGACAACCATTTTACCGTGTTTTGTGCAAGGGTGCAGCTCAAGTAGCTGGCCAGTCAGAAGTGGGAGATTAAATTAATCAAGTGGAATAAATACGGTGATATACTCAAATATGTTTTGCGAAGAGCACTGTGAACAGAATTCGAAGTGTGAATAAAGCTTCGCTTCAAAGAAGAAGTTAAATCAGGGCGTCATACCGGCCCAGATCTTGCCTCTGGCGCTGTGAAATTAAGTTTCAGAAGCATCCACTGCAATTTTCAATTGATAATTATGTTTTGTGTTCAGTTAGTATATGTTCTCTAAATTAAACTGTGACCTTTAGGCATGAAATTTTGTAATTGATGATGATTTTTGTAGCGAAATAATTGAAATGCTCATAGACTGCTCAGCCGTACCGTTCGTCGATTTTGACATCATTAATGATGCCACTTTTTCGATGTTAGTTTCTCGTGTGTCCTCCTGTTACGTTCTGTGCTTCCTGGTATGAAATGCTGTCTCTGTATTATGGGTTTAGCGTCTGATGTAATAAGCTTTCTCCCGTTAACAGCATAAATTATATGCGCTTCATCTTCTTATTTCAAGAAGTGCAATCATGTCAAAGTTTCACTATTGTATTTAGAACAAAATAGCGCTATGTAGCGTTGGTCATTGCTGTATAATTTATATTTTCTACATGTACCTAAAAATTTCTTTACAGTTTCCTAGAATTGTCAGCTAGATCTTGACACGTGATCAAACATATATAGCTCTCTATCACTTCAGTATCAGAACTGAAACACAAACAGAAAACAGCAAATCATAGCAACAGCAGTCCGATAAAAATAATTTTTAGTGTCTTAAATAGCCAGTCGTTTGCTTTGCTCCTCTGTTTTCTTCATAAAATATGAAATATTCCTGAGTAACAGTGATTTGTTGAGCTTTCGTACGATCACGCGTTTAGTCTAGTTTATGCTGAGCCCAGTCTCCAAACTTTGCTTCTATAATGCGAGCAACTACAATTTAAGCTATTTACCATAAAACCAAATTCATACATCCGTTCTCTATATATTTTAGTTTTGTGGATTTTCAAAACTTCTCAGGTTTTCTGTATTCCACTAACTTAAATTTTTGGATCCCAATATACACAAATGCATTAAGTCCAGTATTTTTCACAGAAAAAAAACTAAACGGCGCTACACTATTGCCACGACAAACAGAAGACTTCACTGGTCCTTATGGTGTTGTGTTCGGAAAGACATGAGCGGCCGTCATGCATACGTTTTACGAAATCACATTTGATTCGAAGAAGATCATTCATACTAAAATGACATGATTTTTTTTAACCAAAAATTTACGATGCCTTGCTGACTAATATTTCCCTCTCAACAGAGCCGAATCACTATGATAATGGAGCACTTTAGCTATGTGTTGTTTCCTCATGCTCGGATAAACTAAAGTCTGAGTAACTAGTTTGCTCTTGTTTAATTTTTCGGTTTATGAACCCTTTAAAGACCAAGTATAACTTCGATTCTGAGTAAGCATTTATAATAACACTGTTTGAAATATTAACTTGATGAAGGACGCTAGCTGGTTGTGAGAATGTCAACGGAACTTCCATGTTGCAGGGCAAGACCACGCTTATGTACCAGTTCCTAGACCGTTCAGAGACCGCAAAGCCAACCCTCGCCATTGACTACATGTACGGTCGCAAGCCGGGACGAGTATCAATGGTAAGATAGTCGNGTTGCAGGGCAAGACCACGCTTATGTACCAGTTCCTAGACCGTTCAGAGACCGCAAAGCCAACCCTCGCCATTGACTACATGTACGGTCGCAAGCCGGGACGAGTATCAATGGTAAGATAGTCGTAGTACTGCATATAATATTTTCCCGATATTAACTTACGTCATGCGAGATCAGTTTTTTCAAAGTAAATAGGTATTTATCCATGCAAATACAGTGTATTTAGCAGCATCATTGCGATATCTTGCAAGAGAAATTTTGACTCAGATGAAGTATTCCTCAACAATAGAAGCAAAAGCATGTTGTGTAGATGTAGAACGCGAGAGGAATATCGATACAGTATCTCCGTTCATCGGGACAACCGGATGGACGGCTGCTCAGTTGAATCTCAACGACCATTGTGCACCCGCTCCCTATGTATCACAGTCTTCAGTTTCTTCTTAGGTTAATGAACAACATTGTCTTAATTGAATAAATAAAATATTGCTTTTATTAGCACGTGGAAGTACGAGATATTTAGGAAACAAATGATGAGACGCACCTCGAGAAGCGTCGGTTTAGTCATGCAATGCTCCAAACCTGCATATTATGATCATCACCCGCGAACAAAGTGAGAGAGGTGATAATGTTTTCATTGAAGATTTAACTATATATATTTGTATATATATATTTTTTTTCTTGAGATGGTATAAATGTCGATTTCGATTAGAAGCAGTTAAAGAAATTTTGATACCCACGACGCGCGTTTCGCTGTTCTCAGCTCATCAGGTGGGAGGGTCGAAGTTGGTAAATTTAGTTCTTGAAATCTTGCGAAATTTAGAGAGGTTACCATATGTAGGTGTAAGTATGATACCGGATGTTCCAAAAGTATAGATGAAATTTTCTATCAAGCAAATGTTTCGTCAATTTTCCCACCTGATGAGCTGGAGAACAGCGAAATGCGAGTCGTGGGTATCAAAATTTCTTTCACTGTTTATAATCGAAATCGATATATATTTGTCTGCCCACCCAAAAAGTGGTCGAAGGAGTTGAGCTATGTTCATGATTTTTTGCAGGGAGTCTGATGGATTGCCCTCGATGTGACCGAAGCCAGAAAACTGGGAATAGCTGGCCATTAAAATGACGGTGCTGAAATTTGTTCTCCACCCAAAAACAGGTAGAAGGAGTTGAGCTATGTTCATGATTTTTTGCTGGGAGTCTGGAGGGCTGTCGTCGATGTGACCCATTCTACAAAACTAGGATTAGCTGGCCATAAAAAATGACGGCGATGAAATTTGCTCCTACTGAGGGTGATGGTCTTACGCCCCGAGGCGTTCTAGTTCGTAAATGGACTGAACAGTGGACTTGAGGCGGGTTCACACGATAGTCAAATGAACGCGTTTCCTCAGTTCCTCGTCCGAACTTGTTGCTCTGTCCATTTAAAACAGCACATAAAACCAAAAGCTCTCTGAGTTCTAATTCCCTCCTAATGTGAATAGATGTCGAAATTTTTATTAATAAGTAATGACTATTGCTGACTGACTCAATTAGCAACATAGACAAGTTTCTTCGTAACATGCAGTTGTGTTCAAGAGTACTTAGCAAAACAGTGGACAATTAGCTGCAAACTCGTTCGTACAATCATCGTGTGAACCAGCCTATAGAAATTAAAGATACTTGCGAAGAGAATTTTTTAAGTTGCCAGCTTGGCAAGAAGTTTGTGGTAATAGTAACTGTCATATTCCAGGTGGAAAAGTGAATTGAATTCGATAGTCTTATATATCAACTGCAGAAGATCGACCGTCATTGAAATTCTCTCAGCTAAGTTGCGTTACCTTAAAACAGCTGTTGCTGTCCTTAATTGCCTTTACGTGGCTTTATGCTACCGAACTACTGTAAAAGTTGATTGAGTAACTTCATTACTTGGCAGTCAGCCTTTTGAAAGTAATTAAGTATTAAAGCAAAGCAGCCGCAATAGTAAAGTTTATTCTCTGATGGAAAATGCCATGTACTGCATTTCTCTCATAGAGTGATACGTGATGAGGTCTTTCATATTTTGTCAACAGAAAATAACCAAATCTAGCATATACATACCGCACAAGTTGGACTTCACCAGGTTGATATCAGTGCTATGTAATAATTCCCGTCATCTTTTTATTTATAAATATATCTATATCTATCCTGTCAGGCTCTATGGGAATACGATAGGAAGAAATTCAAGAGCTGAAGACGGTATCTTGGATACGATGGTCGGTAGCAATTTACCAGAAAGATATAAGTAAAGGAGTGCATAATAAATAATAATAAATAAATCATTTATTTCTCCAACGCGAGGAGAAATTCGTTTTCTTAAAACTAATATATATATTATGCTAAATGAAGATTTGTAGCGATTCTTCGGAAGGAGAACTGTAAAGGAAGTACATATGCTAAATGAAGACGGGATTTCGAAAAATCCTCGCTATCATATACATCAATCTTTTAGACAGAATGCTAAATTTTCATTAAAGAAGCCCGGTACAGGAGACAAATGTTTTTTTTCTGAAGTACTAATTTTCTACCATCATTTATAATGGCGGCTCGGCCACTATAGTATAACAATATTAGGAAAATACGGGCATCAAGACTGCGTTTGCTTGAGTTGAAGTGACTCCAGTCTCGCGCTGTGGCAATTGAGTCGACTGCACAGAGCGATGTCACACGAGCTGTTATGACTCATGCTAGGAGTGGGCCGTGTGAATTTGTTGCACTTTACACACTGAACGGACCGTATGGTTGCTGTTGGTCGCTGTAAACTGTCTGACTCACTCCTCTCGCCCACGCAGCGCGAGTGGCAACTAGAGCCTCACTATAGGCGGCCTCCGATGCGAATAAACTCTAGGCATGTTTCGGCACATTGAAAAGTTTTTGGAATAAATCAAGGAAGTTTTTGGGAGATTAACCTTTCCTTCCTCTCTGTATCAGGTTGTGCAAACCTCGCCAGAGAGTTTTTCTTAAATAAGTTGAACCACACAACAACAAAAGAAGCCTTGCTGCGAGATAGCAAACTGGTATGGACAGGAAACAAAAAGCGTAATAGGAGGACTCACGAGAAACTAGCATCGAAGAGTGACGTCGTCGATGATGTCAACATCAACGACTGTGCGGCTGAGCAGCCTAGGAGTATCTTAATTAATTTCACCCGAGAAACCATCGTCAGTTGCAAATTTAATCCCTAAAGCTGACATAGGCGTACGAGGCGTGAGGGCAGGGGGGCAACTGCCCTCTCTGGGTTCGGATGACAGCTGAAATTCGGGCATTTTATAGAGACATAAAAAATCCCATATATAACATTTATAGAAAACAATCGGGATGAGATGAGTGATATTATTGGGCAGTTGACTTGTATTCAGAATTACGTATGCAATAAAACTATCACTTTACCATAAATATCGTATTCAACTTTGACAGTGGCAGATTGCATACCTATTTGTCATACTTGCAAATCCACATTGGCCATGTTGCATGTTGATGTAGAAATATTGCATGCTGAGTACCATGTCTTGTTGACCAGGTTTTCAGCTTGCGATTTTTTCCTGCAACGTTCAGTTTCTCACTTTCTCCTCGAAAATTTCTGGGCCAGTTTTGATCTTTAAAAATTGTAATTTAATCTCTACCTGTCCGCCTTATCAATTTTCCTCTAGGCACCCATACAACCCCATCAGAGTTGAAAAAGGATATGAAATGGGCTTGTTCAATGTGCCTAGTTTTTATCATGGGGCAAAAAAATTAATTAAAAACACAGAATGTTATGCCTCACGAGTGACAAGTATTATTTTAACCCCGGTAGAGTTGCAGCGGTACCCAGTGATGAACTGATGGGTCACGTAGGATATGAAAAATTTGAAATTTTTTTAAACTAAAATCATCAATATTGATGCATTAGTTTGCAAGAATGAGTAGGAAACAGATCAAATAATTTGTGTTTACGGAAAAACGCTGTTTAGCCCTGGCAGGGCTATGGATGAATTTTTGGAGAAATGAATAGTGCTTGCTAATTGGGGATGAGATGATAATGTGTTATAAATTATTTTGCATCGGTCCAATAATGAAAATGTCGCATGAGACAAGTCCATATCAACTTCTTTTTCAACCCTTTCACTGCTGTATGGGCATCTAGGGGTAAATTGATGGGCAAGTTAAGCTGAGGCATTTTTCCCAAAGAGGCCCACGGCACGTCGAGCTGGGATTTTTCTACCAAAGAAGGCTCAGGACAAGTTAAGCTGGAGGACCGGTTTACCAAAAGAGGCCTTGGGTAATGAAGGTGTGCTCATGGGAATTTCAACTGTGTCCCTTTTACCAATGGAGGTTCGCTACCAGTTAGGCTAAGCTGGGGGCCCTTTCACAAAAGGGGACTTGGGGCAAGTTCAGCTGCCCCCCCCCCTTAGGTCCATCAAGGTATAGCTGTGAGTGAGTTATGAAATATGCACAGAGCACATATTTATGCTCCTCATCTTCTAGAGAGGCTCCTCCGCAACAGTGGCTTAGGGGCAATCACCCCCGAATGCCCTCTTATAAATCCGGCCTTTCCCCACATATGTGCACCTGACGGAGGGTTTCACGAACCTTATGCAAAGCTAGCTCGCAACTCACTTTTGCATTGCAGGAAATTTATCTGCGTGTTATTTTCAATCCACTTACTGGCTACTTGTAGCAACGCAAAAAACTAAAGGCGAAAGAGTGATTCAATACGGAGGGCACATTCTTTTTCCCTCACTAATTTGCCTAGCCTTCATTATTGCAGGTCCGGCGTTGGTGATTTATAAGCCAAAACGTCACACTTATTGTTTTCACTACTGAGCATCATCCACTTAGCGTTAGAACTCGTTAAAACTCTGTCAGTGTTAAAACTTTGTTTCAGATATGTATCCTACAGATTCATTTTAACTAAATACAATTTTTTTTCTGCTAGATAACCTTGTTTTGCGAACCTCAGGATAACAGATATCAAAGACATCAGAGGTTGGTAGAGCGAAACCTTATTAAACAATACATTTTTTTGGAACTTGAGACGAGAGCGTTGGTTTCACCTCTATGAATTGAATACAATGTGTTCAACTCAATTGATTAACCTAGAGACGGCAAAACATTCAGTACTGTAGCTTAAAATGTCATTTTACTCCTTCTCAAGCGCAACCACATTTCGAATAATTTCTACAAGTTGAACAGGGTAACGCTAGCGCTTTTATATATATATACAAATATATTTATATATGTTATTTCTGACAACTTGAACCTAATGAGTTTCGTTTATCGCTGTCCCTCATTACGCCCCTAGGCGCATGTCAAGCATATTTTTTCGTTCTTCTCAAATCCTTCTGAACATTCAATTTTACCGATTTTTTTCGTTAAGGGAAAGTGGCTTCGTTCATCGCTATCTGCGTTCACTATTCATTAAGCTATGAAATTATATTGAATCGGTCAAGGTAAAATACGAATTATGACGCTGCCCCTAGCCTAGAAGGGGAAGTCGTGCTGTTCCGAACTACAGCGTCAACGTTTCTAACTTTCATGGTCAATTGCAAAAGCAACACCTTGCAACATTGGAGCAATTGGCGAGTTGAAGCTGACCAAATGCTTGGCGGCTCCCCTAATCCATTATCTTTCGTGTCTCAACTAACTCAACATCGCAGTGTCATCGTCGGTCTGCTGCAGCTAATTGTGTTTGCAGTGCCACCTCATCTCCAGTTTTTTCTGTCATTCTTAGATATTCACACGTTTTTGCCATAAAGGCAATAGCTCACAGAGCACCGGAGAGTGAGTCCCGGCTGCTCTCTGAGCATGGGCCTGTTGGTCCGTCTGCAGGCAACTATCTCACCAATTGAGTCTTTCGTCTCAAAAAATCCATTGCGCTGACTATCTGTGCTTCCCTGCAGCCGTGCAAGCCTCTGGGACCGATATAGCGAGCACTTATTTACAGCTTGAACAAGGGCATGCAGGGCTCCTAGCCGAAGTGTGCAGTCAAGGAGACAAATGGCACGTTCAACTGGGCACAGAAATTAAACTTTTGGGGCTTAACTTTTACGAAACTGCAGCCAGTTGCTTTGGCTTTTACACTTTAAATCAAGTTGCTAGTGCTAGAAAGAACATTACATTTGGCCGGCTGAAAACTTCATTGTACCGAGCAAGATTGACGTTGTGAAAGTATCACGACTAACCAATTAAAAGTCAATATTTAAAGCACAAAACCTCGAGTTAAAGCCAGCGCACCTGTCTGCAGTTCCAGTAAAGTTAAGCCCCGAGTGCTTAATGTCGGTATCCAATGGAACGTACCCTTAGAGTAACGATTCTATCTAGAGTTACGGATAAGTGAGGCCAGTAATGGGTGTACCTTGGTGCAACTTCCCGTTGCCAATTATTAATGACACATTTAGAGCATGTTCGATGGAGTCCTGAAATGAAGCACTCGAGCCCTAACTTGTCCGAAACTGCAGACAGGTGCGCTGGGTTCGACCTGGTGAACTAAACTCCAAACTCCGATACTTTTTCTGCAATCGGTTAACATTGAGATTTACGAAAACTCAATCTTGTTCAGTAAAATAGTTTCCAGGCGGCTCAAAGTAATCACTTATTTTTAGTACTTTCAATTCAATTCAAAACGATAAAGCCAAAGCTTCTAATTGGAGTTGCAAATAAGCTAAACCTCGTAGGCTAAACTTGCGCCCAATCGAAGATGCCTTTAACATCGTGAAGTAGACTTGCTTAGCTCTGGCAGTGCAGCGGTGGATTGTTTAGAAAGATCAACGCCCGTAAAAAAATGTAGGATTTTCTATTTTTATAAACAAATGAAGAACAATAAGTATAGAAGTGGCACATCGATTTTTTCAAATGAATTATCAAAATATATGTAAGTAAGAAGTTGAAAATAAAGGCTATAGGTGAAGCACACGGACCATTATTTTTAGTCTTGGACAGGCATAAAAACTTTAATTGTAAATCTAATAGTAAACGCAATTAGAAGGACGAGCAACGAATCTGTTTCCTAGGAATAACCAAAATCTATTTTGCGTTTCTCAGAAGCTGGAAACGCGACGGTGCAATGCACTGCAGTTGAAAGACAAAAGTATTTCAGCCCTGAATCGGTAAAGATGGACACTTTCGGGCGATATTTTCGCTTGTGAGGGATGAGGCTTTTTTTTTCAAAAGGAAATTCTCACGCCTTTCCTAATAGGGAAAATGCAATGGTACGATTAGCATTTCACCAAGTAGCAGAGTTTTGAAACTTTTCGGTCAGCTATGTATGATGCACTCGAGTAGAAGAGAAGGAGACGAATGCTTTAAGCGCTAGCCTCCTTTATTTCCAGCAAAAAAAAAAAAAAAAAGAAGAGACGAATGCTTTACACAGAAACCATGGAAATTAGTCGTGAAGTCTGTAGTTAAAAGCAAACTGACAAAAATTGGGAAAATATCAGGCGGCGTGGGATATTGAATTGTGGCATAGGATATGGCGGAGAAGATAGGTACTGATGCGATTTGGCACTTTGTACAAACACACACCCAAAAAAGTCGGAGGCCGGGGAGGGGGGGGGGGGCAATGCTGGACGGCTGGGCCCCCGAATATTTTTGACGTTCCGCCCCTGCACAAATAAAATCTTGAGAAAATATTGCATTAAAGCGTGCAATGGACGTAATGAGTTCAACGTGGCAAGCGCCCTCATATGTCAGAGGCATTTCTCTGAGTCAAATTTTGCCCTTAATTTATCAGTAAGATCACTACTGCTAATCAACCATCGAATCAGCAGGATTGCCATCGTCTTGGAAACCCAATATATCAAGTGAGTTGTATCCTATACATTTGGCTATCACCGTGATGTCTGGACAGCTTAG
>LQNS02278145.1:8379613-8395862 GCA_001587735.2 Parhyale hawaiensis
AATAATAGAATACTCAAGTTTGCTATGTCTTGTATCAAATCCGTCAGAATGACTGTGACAGTGAGACCCAGGAAGCAAAGAATGCAACGGGAGGACTCAATAGGACTGAAATAAAACATAGCTGTGACCGCACGTAGCAAATTTATATCACATCGACGAGTCGAAGTGTTTTAGGTGTGCGACCTCAGACCTTCCTACGTTGTTTTCAAGAACATATCATCGTATTTTTTCGATTTATTTCATTCAGTCTCCCGCTCAAGAGTGGCCAGCTACTTGACCTGCAAAATATCGAAAAATATTGTCGCCAAGTACAGAAAGTTCGGGCAATAGGCTAACTGTTACTGTGGTTTCTCTCGCGTACAGAATTGGCTATAATGGTGCTTATATTTCTTGGTAAAGAATATTTATATTCTGTGAAGAGTACTGTGAAGTTAATATGAAGTGTAACTGTGTAAATAAGGCTTCAATCAAGAAAAAGAAGTTAAATTGATTCGCCGAACGGGAACAAATTCGGTGCTAGTGTTGTGAAAGTTTCCACCAATATGCACTGCAATTTTCTATAGATAATTGCTAAATTAGTATACATTATCTTCATTTATTTATACGCTATAGATGAATTTCTCAATTTAAGACGATTTTTCCGGTGAAATTAGTTAAAATACTCCTAGACTGCTCAGCCATAGATTCATCGATGATGACGTCACTTTTAGGAGCTAATTTTTCGTGAGCCCTCCCGTTATGCTCCTCGCTTCCTGGTGAGACCCGAGCGTGTATCCCAGAAGTTGCTTCGAAACATTTATTTTTCTGGCATCGCTCAGCTTTTTTGTGTAACTTTTGCTTGTGAATTATCCTCGCCTTTTCTTTATGGACTATCGACTGTTTAAAGCTAATTCTGGTGTTGATCATCCACGTCTAAACTATGGTAGACAATCGTTATTCTTAAGTGTAGCTACGATTGTTTGTTTTTATGACGTCATCGCTTCGTACGTCCGCCGCGTGCAAGCACCGCGAGCGCGGCAGTGCGTCAACCTGTTCAGTTTCACCATCCTTGCCTCAGGCCGTCATCCCCCCCCCCAATTCCCGTGACCCTCGCCTCAAACATATGTAATGAATTGAGACCGGATTTAAGGGCATAATTTTGAGAGCATTAAAGGCATAACACAAGATGCCTTTATGGATAATGGCATAAAATATGCCTTTATGGATAAGGGAATAATAACATATGCCCTTAAACAATAACTGCATATAGGCATATCCGTAGATGGAATAATGACTGCACACATCGGTTCCTTGCTCGTTTAGCTCCAGTTCTTAATACGTCTTCTTGCTATTAACAACTTTCCTTATCTTCAGTAAAAGTAATACCTAACTATGCATAAGAAAGTGAAAACTGCCAAAGAAGTGGTTGATCCTTGCTTTACCGATTCTGAAGGAGTTTTTGTTATTGTTGGTGACAAACTAAAGAATACTTCCAGAAACAAGTTTGTGAGGGTGATTTCAAGACATAGAAGGTAAGGAATATGTCCATATACCTAATTATAGAAGAGTGCCCAATCGTTAATGTTTTGTTTTTCATAAATAGTGCACCGGTTGCGGAAAAAAAAGAATATAGGTTGAACTGATACATCGAGTCTTCTTATGAAAATGTCCTTAAGGCAATCCGTAAAGCCTTCAAAAGGGAAGAGAATCTGGGCATCCAACGACGAAACCACCGATACCAATTAAGGGGCGTGCTATTGCCCACCTATTCTAATTGTTGAGTTCTCAGGTAGACGTAACCAGGGAAATTTTTCCTTTTAACCTCGGCAGTCGTTGCGCATACAAACGGCACTACAATTTTCCAACTCATCAATTCTTCGCTGCAACCCAGCTAACAATTTGACGTAGATTCTGCGTAGATATCAGGTTGGTTGAGACCTGAGACAACGGGCTGACAACATTGTGACAACTTCCATAGCTACTTTACAATGTCAATTCAGAGCAGATAACGTTGTTAGCACGTTAGATCACCACGTACATATGGGACCACCCAGCGCAAGGTGCTAAGGACGTGCCCAGCACGTTGTGATACGACGTGCTAACAACGTTATCCGGAGTCCACAAATCGACGTACATATCACGTCGAGCCACGGTTAACCATGTTTATCCTACGTCGTCTGTTAGCGGAGAATTAGCATGGCCCCATGAAATCTTGTACGACTGCCCTGCTCTTCGCAACGGATGCAACTCCGTACATGAAGAAGGCAGCACGGTCCCTGAGGGTTCTGTATCCCAATATGATACATGTAACGTGTTTGGCCAATGGACTCCACAGGATTTCCGAGGAGGTCAGGCGTGTTTTTCTGGCAGTAAATCGTCGTATTGCGAATGGGAAGAGATTTTCCTGAAGGCTCCTGCGCGAACTATCCTTTTGAAAGATCTCAAGCCGAACCTGGCGCTTCCTCCTCAGCTAATTCTGACTCGTTGGGGAACTTGGATATCTGCTGCTCTCTATTATGCAGATTACTCGAAGGCTTCAATCAAGTGGTATCTCTCATGGACCCCAACGAAGCCGCAACCATTCAATTGTGCAGGAAATTACGGGAAGTGATGAAGTCAAAACTACCTGGCCTATGTGAAAGCTCACTTTGCTCGTGTCATCAACAGTATTACAATTCTAGAAACTAGTAAATTGAAATTCAATGGGGGTTTGAACGAGTTTGACTATGTTCTTCTTCAGTTAAGTTCTACCAATGGAACTATTGGTGCTACTGTCAAATCGAAGTATCGAGTTGATGCTGGCAACGAAGGACTTGTCGAACTCCGTCAGATTCGAGGCATTCTTGAAAGAAAATCCGGAAACTACCAGAGTCGTTAGAGCCCGACAAAATTAATACTTTTGTGTATGCTCCTCCAACTTCCGTAGAAGTCAACACAGTTTTTCTGTTCTTCGAAATATTTTAACTGACAAACGCTTTAATCTTACCCCTGACAATTTGAAGAAACTATTAGTTATTGGCTCATACGAATGTAACAACTCCAAATAAATTATTAAAACTTTGCCGTGTTTGGGCTTCATTCCTTAAAGTTCGAAGTTACTATAGCTGCAGCGTTATTAGAGCAGGACTTGATAGCCAACAGGGGTGGGTGGAATTTGATGTTTACATCGTCGGATCATTAGCTGTTTTTTTTTTTTAACACCATCATTATTAATTGTGTTTTTTTTTTCTCATAGAATTTTTTTCATTCTATATTTGTTCCGATGCACACTTTCCTTATGCGAATTATTATTTTTTTAGGATCTACCGGTTAGGTAGGACTTCTCTTTAAGTCTCCCTTTTCTTCTACTATCCTACTGTAATTTTTTTTTTTTTTTGACCGTTCTCATCAGCCGGCGCTCGCCACTTTGGTGTTCAGTAGGTACGGGAGGCTACGGAGAGCGTATGTTCTGTGGTCTCTGTCCAGACGTTCGCAAAATACCAAATGACGATGCAGGGCCTGGGACAGAATGTCTCCCTCTCCTAAAACCTCCAAGCATGAGTATTTCTTTGGAACGCTACTTTTAATCTATTAGATATAGTCCGTCAGCTGAGGAAATTACCAAATAAAGCACCTGCTTGACGAATTGCAAATTTATCTGATCAAAAATTGAAGAAGAGCTACTATAGTTGTTTCGTGAAACTAGGACTATATGCCATAATATGCGCTATTCAATGATACCTCATTCCTTGAACCAAAGATAAGACTTCAAGCACGAATAGAAAATAAAATAACTTGACGATAGAAAATGCTATAAATTATTATTCATCTTTATTCAAATTGCAAACGAAATGGCACGAGCGAAGATATTAAAGGATATCGTATCGCCTTTTCATGCAGTGAATTGACGCTGCCAAACAAGCTTCGAGTGGAAATACGTACTAACATTATAAGTGCGATCTGATTCTCGGTTTGAAGAATCATATTCCTCAAAATTATCTTCCGTAGTCATGATACAGAATTCAATCCCATAAGCAGTTCTGACGATGCGCTCTGAACCTACAAAATCGAAAATTAGATGGCACATGTAATAGGGTGGTAACTACTGATGGCGCTATAGATAGAAGAGCAATTAAGTCCTACATGGTATAAGCTTGATAACTTTATAGCTCCTTTTAATTTGTTCTTAGTCTGCATTTTGTGGTACAGCTTACATAGGACCACGCCCCTCCAGAGAAGTACGGAGTTATTCCATAAAATTCACAATAAAATTCAAAACGACGAACGAAACGTACACAAGTAACGCTATGAAATTCAACAAAAAATTTCAATTGTATAACTTCATAGATATTTAAAATTATGAATAAATTTCCTAATGTGATATTTTGGGACATAGGGACTTCAATAGCGAGCATAAAGGCATAAGAGCAGCTGATAAGTTCATAACACCCATATTTTTAGGGCATGAAGGCATATTTTTAGGGCATAACTGGCATATTATAAGGGTATCAAACCCATATTTTTAAGGCATAAACGGCATAATTTTCAGGGATAGTAAAAAGCATATTTTTGAAGGCATAAAATCCATCTCTGGTAATGATATTCAACTCTTAAAGCCATGACGTCACGGAGGTAAGGCCGTCACTGGCACGGCGTTGGCTCTTTTCACAATATCTCATATTATAAAGAATTGATTTTTTTCTCTGCACTTGGAGTGTTCGATCCATTTTAATTACATAGTAAACAGTTTGACTGGAAAGTTTAAATAGAACTGGTTCTGCATCAGCAACTCGTGTAATTAGTGAGGGTTCGTCCGTGGACGCTCGAGCTTAAAGTAACGGCATTTGGGTTCTTTCCCCTATTCAATATTTGGCTACCTTCAACTCCCTTGCCAACTAATATTTTGGTTATTTAGCATCATTCATGACGTGCCCCCTCGTTTCCAGGTAAAAGATGTGTGTCACTTGTGGGAACTGGCAGGAGGAACTATGGACCAGCTGTTGGCTACCGTCATTGCCAGCTGTAGCTTGACCAGCCTCACCATCGTCGTGGTGATAGACCTGTCTCGGCCCGAGCATCTGTACGAGGAGCTCACCACTACGATCAGCCAGCTGAGGGTGAGTGAGGTGCCCTCCTGTGGCTGTCTAAGGGCTGGGTCTCGCGATAGTGTAAGAGCATGTTCGATGGGAGCCAAAATTAAGCCGTTGAGGCTTACTTGTCCGAAGCTTCAGACAGAAGCTTTGGCTTTGTCACTTATAATTGTTTTACAAAGGACAGAACGAGTGAGATTAGGTTAAGCCGGCTGAAAACTCCAGTTTACGGAGCAAGATTGAGTTTCCGGACGTCTCATGGGCTACTTATTTAGGGTCAATGCCTGCACCGAAAGAAATTTTGGAGTCTTTTGATGCAATTTGATGCATCAAAATTACAAGTATTTTAATCCCAAAACCGAAACGCGCAAATGCATCATATATATGATAAGTGCATCATAATGATGTACTTTAATTCACTCCACTGTAATTAAAATAATAGTCGTATATTATCTTGCATTCAGTAAATATACCTAAGGGGGTATTCCTGTTTCTTTAATTGTAGAATTTGGAAGTTCAAATATTGAAGGAAAAGAGAAGTCAGTGCTGTGAGAATCTGAGAATCGAAGTCAGCAAGTGAGAGATTTTTGATTACCCCGCAACACAGACTTCATCTCCTGTTTTGCACACTGCCAGTGCCATATTGTAAAAACTCCAAAATAATAAACCATGATGAAATCCACGTTACGTTCATCCACTGTATGCGAGATAATGAATTATTATTATAGTCGTAATAGTAAATTTGCTAAAGTGTATCTTGATGATGATGATGCACATGGTACGTTGATGATGCATTAATGTGTTTCGGTTTTGTGACACAGCCGATGATGCACCAAGATGTATCAAAAACAGGGAAAACTGATGCACCTGAAGATAGAAAGCTTTGAATTACAATAGCGATCTGCATGTTAGCATCAAACCACGTTTCGATTATTACATGTAACAAAACTAAAACGCTTTTTTCTCATTTCTGTCGAAATGTTTTTCTGGCTGCAGCGTCTGCTGCAATGACCCGCCAATCTACATTATAAAACACCTATGTGCCTCCCGCTGCTCCTCTGTGAATCACCTAGTGCATCCCGCTGCTTCTCTGTGAAACTCCTACGTGCATCCCGCTGCTTCTCTGTGAAACATCTACGTGCATCCCGCTGCTTCTCTGTGAAACACCTACGTGCATCCCGATGCTTCTCTGTGAAACACCTACGTGCATCCCGATGCTTCTCTGTGAAACACCTACGTGCATCCCGCTGCTTCTCTGTGAAGCACCTACGTGCATCCCGCTGTTTCTCTGTGAAGCACCTACGTGCATCCCGATTCTTCTCTGTGAAACACCTACGTGCATTCCGCTGCTTCTCTGTGAAACACCTACGTGCATTCCGATGCTTCTCTGTAAAACACCTACGTGCATCCCGATGCTTCTCTGTGAAACACCTGCGTGCATCCCGATGCTTCTCTGTGAAACTCCTACGTGCATCCCGCTGCTTCTCTGTGAAACACCTACGTGCATCCCGCTGCTTCTCTGTGAAACACCTACGTGCATCCCGCTGCTTCTCTGTGAAGCACCTACGTGCATCCCGCTGTTTCTCTGTGAAGCACCTACGTGCATCCCGATTCTTCTCTGTGAAACGCCTACGCGCATCCCGCTGCTTCTCTGTGAAACACATACGTGCATCCCGATGCTTCTCTGTGAAACACCTACGTGCATCAAAATTTTTCTCAGTGTAAAACTAAATTCGGCAGAGCGAAGCCAGCGCACCTGCACGAGCTTTCGAACAAGTCGAGCTTTTAAAGCTTAATTTTGGCGCTCAATCAAATGTGTCTAAAAACGAAGTTCTTCATTTTTGGCGGTGTCATACTGTAGTCTTCTGGCGCTAGTATAGTCCGTCAAACGTCCCAATTTTCGCTGCTTCCTTGCAAACAACAGAAAAGTGCTCAACTATTTGAGCTTGGACTTACTCCATATTGCCAGAGACATCCGAAGCTTCCCTGGGAACACTTGCTAAATGTCAGCTGATGTGGAGGCTAACGTTTTAGTTCAGCTTCCGGCAGACACACCGCCTTGTTTGCACGGACACAACGAAGCGATACGACACTCTGCACTGCATACGGGAAAGAGAAGACTGTCGCATGAACCCGGTTTTAGCTAATCTTATGAATGTAATGTGAAAGCTCGTAAACACAACGTGTGTCTGCCATCAACTTCACTAAAATATTAGCCGCCAAGTGAGGCTGCTCAGCAAATGCCGCAAGAAAGTTTCAAATATCACGTCAGAGTTGAGATGAACAGGAACACGGAGATCTTTGCTCTTTTTATGCTGCGTAAGCAAACATAAGAATGCATTCTGAAGTCGTGCCGGAAAAGATGATTCGTATGACCATATGACCATGGTGAGAAATTCGCCCCCCCCCCGGTACGTTCGCCCTGGCCACCAAATGGCAAGGACTGTTCCCAGCTACTGCCAGCGTAACTTACTAAAGCCGTGACTTTTACCTCCGCCAAGGACGCTATGTTTTCGTCGTGTTTATCTGTCTCTCTTTCTCTGTCTGTCACCAAGATAACTCAAAAAGCTTTGAACCGATTTAGATGAAATTTGCAGGGATTGTTGGGTATCTTAGGAGAAACAGATGATTAACTTTTGGTGAAGATCCACCTGTTTGTTTGTTTGTTTGTTTGTCTGCCTCACTTTCTCATTGATATAACTCAGAAAGTTATGGACGGGTTTCTATGAAATTCACATGAGTTGTTAGGTATATAACGAAAAATAAATAACCAAATTTTGGTAATGATCCGTTTGTTCGTTCGTTTGTCACTGTTTTTAATTTTATACATGTTAGCACAATAACTCAAAAAAATAATGAATGGAGTTTTCTGAAATTCATAGGGGTTGTTAGTAATATTAAAAACAGAAGTAATTAAATTTTGGTGCAGATCTGTTCGTTCATTTGTATGTTTGACTCATGTTTGTCGTAACATTTGTTAGCAGCATAACTCAAAAAGTTGAGAACGGATCCTCAAGAAAATTGCACAAGCTGTTATTACTATCAAAAGGCACAAATGAGTATATTTTGGAGTTGATACAAAAAAAAATCATGGTTTCAGAGCTAATTTGAATTTTTCTGTTACCTTTGTCTCGCTTGACGAAGTTATGCGCTCTCAGAGTGCAATAGTTTTTTTTTTTTTTCTTAAATCACCAACGGTAATGGAGACAGCCTTATCCGATTAGCCTGAGCTTGCCTGAAGCTCTAATACTGAGCGTTCGTTTCGCTTTTGGAACGCGGCTCAGGCACTAGTCACGTACCGGTTACAGTTGAGACGGCTCAAAAACACAATTCCTCCCGGTTAGTCAAGGCTAATCGGAATTGACTATCTCGATCAAAGTAGGCGAATTGAGCTTTCTATGAAAAACTTATCCTTTAAATTTTGGTTACTATTACATACAAGACACAATCAGTGAGAACAATGTTGCCTCAAAGCTAGAACGGCTTCCCGTGTACCACCAGAAGCACCTGCAGTACTCGTGTTGTATAAGCGTGCCATAGCTATGCTGCCTCCTGTGCATACGACAGCTTGCGTTGGGACAACATTCGCTCAGTGCTAGCATCCATTTCAAGAAAAACTCCTCAAACATACAATGTTAGATCATAGAAAGTATCTGCAAGGGAAAATGCCTGACTCGAAGCACCTTCAGAAACTTACACAATTACAACGCTATCGTTCGGGAAGTGGGGCAGTTTTTCTTCTTATTATGATTATTATTAAAAAAACACCAGATTGGCGACGTGAGAAAGGAGGAAACTCCATAAGTTGATCAAACCCCCACGCAACCAGCCCAGCAAGAAAAAAAGAAAGAAAAGATTGGAGATCACAGAATAATTCTGGTAACAGATTGCTTAAAGCTGCCAATATCCGCGCCAGCAAAGGCAGAACCATTAACACCATTCCAAACATGTACATATGATGGAAAAAACGAACAAGAATACTAGCTTGTACGGCTTTGTAACGGATCCAGGACAAATTCATGAAGAGCACGAGTACGCCGAGTATACCTCGCCAGAGCAAATGGCTCCGGAAGAAAAATCGACTGTGGAAGACTAGGACAATTATATATTTTATAGCAAAAGCAGACCCCACTAACTCGGTGACGGTACGCCAGATTACAAGGCTCAACACCATCCACCATGAACGCACATCGACGAACCACGCTGTCAAGCATACTCAGATGACAAATAGCACCAGAACCCTAGACTAAGGAGCAGTATTCTAGGAGGAGGAGGACATAGCAATTAAAAGAGTGACGTGTCAACTCTACCAAACACCTTCCAAGCCAAGCACGTCGCATAAGACAGATTTTCTGCGATGCTCGTGAGGCAACCGAACGGATATAGGGCTCAAACGTCAACTTTGGATCAAAATTGACACCCAAGATTACCGTCATTAACCACAGGAAGTGACACATCATTCAGTATGAGTGCGGGGAAAGTAGGTCTCCCTGTAAGGGACCTAGACATGAGCATGGTTTTAGTCCCCTCTAAAACCCCAGGAATCCATCACCTCCAAATCACGCTGAATGGATTCTGAAACCTCCATCCTTTGACTAGGATTCTCGCAAACAGCCAGCAAAGTAACATCATCAGCGTAACCAAAAAGTAAATGTATATACGATGAACAACAAAAGGCCCAGAATACTACTTTGCAATAGCGTTTTAAGAATGCAGGAAACAGGTATATATAGTGTAGAACTTGTCTTCTCGAAACGGAGACTCCTCTCCAGCAAAGACAATATTCCTGTCTATGTTGGAAGAGTTCCACTATGTTATGCCCCATGCATATGAGGCCGAATACAGAGGTTTATTTTCTGCCAATGGGAAGTTCAAACTATTTTTTTATGCTTTGCTGCAGGCGCAGACCATGGATGCCATCAAGAGAGCCAGCGAAGAAGACCCCGAGCTGCCGGGACGGATCAGCAGAGAGGCCTGGGCACGAGTGGGGGCTGACCACCAGGTTGGTGTTCTGGGGATAAGAGCGGTGGGTATATGTATGGGTCGTATATATCAGTAGTCGTGACGACCCAACTNGGGGGGGGGGGGGGGATACGAGCGGTGGGTGTACAATATGTATGGGTCGTATATAACGGTATTCGTGACGACCCATCTAGCTCTGGCCTATCAGGATACTTTCATTTTTATCAGAGTCGATACAGAGCTGCTTATTCGTGCAGGTTTCGTTCTAGCTTATATACATTCTACAGATACCAGAAAATTGTCTTTTTCTTATTTACGTTACGATCCCAGTACAGCTTTTTGCAACGCTAGGGACGGAGGTCGTTACGACTCGCTGCAGAGAAGCACAAGCGAGGATGTGTAGGCGACGGTATGACATGTGTGTACACCGAGCCCCTCAGGCAAGTTCTCTGGGCACTGAGGACTCAGTACATGCCCGAGACTTGTTGAGGGCCATTGTTTTATTCTGTGGGCTCTGGGTTTCCGCGAGGAGTCTAATGAACTTTTTATAGGTTCTTGTTTCATAGAGGTTCCCAAAATTTTCCCTTACACTATTTTCCTAAAGAGCATTGCGCCAAACGTCTGCAATTTTATCACTTGGGAATGAAGCGGAGTCCAAAGAGTCCATACTGCAGAGGTCGACTGAGAAGCTCTTTCCTTTTGAGCCCTCACTGATGCGTTTGATCTTTGTCCGTGAGAGGTTGCTTCTCCTACGGCAGACTGGCCGCTGCCTCCCTCACACCTCCGTATGGTGCACACTCTAATACCGTAATACGCTACACACAGCATCTGTACAACGTACTGTACTTCATGCAGGCGTTTGCTATTGTGAAAGCCTGTTGTACTCACGCTAGTCAAAGGAACGAGTTTCCTCAACTAATCATCCGAACGTTTCGTTGAACCTTCGTAAGCACAGCTTTGAGTTTACCAAATAAGGAGTAAAAGTATTAATCGTCCCTAGCCGGTCACTTCAGTTTACTCAGCAAGTGCCATTTAGTTGCTTTACAACATCTCATCGAAATTGGAGGGAATAAAACATCAAAATTCTTTACAAGTGCATGTACTTAAAATGGACACATCAACGCATTCGGACGCGGAAATTATGAAGCTCATTTTTTTGACAAGTATGCGAACAGGTTAATATTCTTCGTATCTTTCTTGTACTTTTTCGCGTATAATAATGCACTGAATATTACTTCTTTTTTTATCATTGAAATAATAAAAAATACATTTACGGCATCTCTACACAGAGTAAAAGCTTGCTAAACGGGCTTTTCTCTCTGTCTACGAAAAATCGTATTATTTGTATTGTAGTATGTTTTTAATCGGCTGTGAACCTTGTCCTCATTTGCTACTTCGGCTATATGCATAGACCAACTACTAATTTTCTGCCTACGTTAGCACCAATAAACTGAAGCCTCAAGGTGCTGTGCCCATGACGAGTACCGCATCCAAAAGAGATTGCCAAATGAGTTTGCTCTCTTCCTGTACTTTTACAAGGGACCTCTTATTGCTCTTAACAACCATTACGTAGATCGTCTCTCCTTGTAAAATGCCAATAATCTTCGCAATTTAATCGTGATGTTTACAAACCTCAGTGTATGTGAGACACTTCTAATGCTATACGCAGGAGAAAAGTCTAACAAAATGCCCATGTACGCTCAATGTGCAGCGCTGCACATGCAAATTACTACTTTTCTACTACTGCTGCTGTTACTACATTACTAAAAGTCAAAAGAACGCCCCAGGAATCTGAAATAAAATTACACAACAACAACCACAAGCATCAACAAAGATTCACTGAAAAACAGTTATTGATAATTATGAAAGATCGAGAAAAGCACAGCAGCGTATCTACTGGTAAATGACAATTGGATGCAGCCTGTCAAGCCGCGCCAGGTGTCCTCTCACAATGCGACATCAGTCGCTTTTCACGAAAAGAGCATAGTCACCCCTTACGACTCACTAGGCCTAGGACTACTGGGTCCGTTGCGCTGCAATCTCCTCTCCAGCACGTAGGCTTACGCCGCTTGTGCCTGTCACGTACTACGGCTAACGCCTGTAACTTGGTTGGGTCACCGCTGAAATGTTTATTTAACGCTCATGTTTGTTCTCTAGTGCTGTCAACTGCATACGATAGAGACAACTGTTTGTCTGCGTAACTTTAACTACTCTGAAGTTTATATTTGTTTTGTGCGAACAGTGTATAGTTTCTAGAAGTAAGTGATATCTTGTATTTGGTCATCTGTTGTTCGGTGCGAGATACGGTATGAGACCTATTTTTTTTTACAAGATAGTCCAAGATAAAACGAGCTAAAGAGATACTTTGGTTTTGCTTAACCTACTAGCTACGTTTTTTTTTTCTCGAAAGGCAGGTTACGCCTGAGTAGGTAAATTGTCGGGAAGACCGCTCTCGCAGTCTGGTACACGACCAGGAACACGTACTGGTTAGCCTTAACGGACTGGAAACGGCGTAGAGAGCACTTCCAGGTCTTCCTAGGATCCCTCCGCTAAAGCCTTAGCGGAATCACACGGCGACGGCTGCAACTTTGGTCTCTCCAAGGTCTGCCATAGTCTGGCGCCTAAGGAGGGATCCCCAAGCTAGCAAAAGCAGCTAGCCGCTACGGCCGACAGCTACAGGCCGCTTAGCAAGCCGGACGGCCCGTGCGTATTACCGGGACTGCCCGCAGGGGCATCATATTGCCCCGGCCCGACAAAGGAGGCCGATTAGCAAGCCGAACGGCCTGCAAGAGCTATACAACTGTCCTCCCTCAGAGAACCCTGACACAGTCCAAATTCCGCTGGTGCTGTCATGGGGTTAGCACTTATAGCTGCCTTGGTTTTCTGCAGGATCGTGCGAAGATTGACCCGTTCCCTGTGCCGCTGGTGGTGGTGGGAGGCAAGTACGATTTGTTCCAGGACTTTGAGCCCGACAGCAAGAAGGTCCTGTGCCGAGCTATGAGGTGAGTGGGCAGATTAAGAACAGGGAGTATGGCAACAAGATGGATATTTTTTTTCTTTACTGGAAATGAATGAGGCCAGCCATTGCTGTGCCTCCTTTATCAGTGCATTGGTCATGTGCTGAGCTATGATGTGACACATATCCAGGACTGCAGGCTCGTGTACCCATCAACAGGTAGGTTAATTTCAAATCCACGTGATTAAAACTGCTCAATCTTACGCCTGACCAGTGATTGTTTGCCGAGACACATTGATACATACTAGGAGATAAAAAGTGATAGAGATTTTTAAGACAGTAGGGCCCATTCTCGCATTCTCGACGAATAGTTAGTTTACATGTTAACATTGTTGGATGAAATGATTACTGTTCTCTACATTTAACCTAGATCACTTAAAGAGAGCTAGCTGTGGTAAAGTGCCACAACGACTGAGAATTTGAAAGTTTCAGCATTTGAGGCTTCCTCGTGTTGTTTCCCGTATTATTTGGGTTTCATTTCCTGTCCCGCGGCGAAGCCCGGGCGTATTTGTAGTTTTATAATAAGAATAATACCGTGGCAGACGCAGCCTCATTCACATCCAGCACTTACTCATAGTCGGAAATTTATAGGCATTTATCCGATATTATCTGACCCCTTCCACTATTTTCGTAGCCAATAAATGCCTACAAGTTTCCGATTGCGCTGGAGGTTCTTGTGACTGCTCTCTGTTCATACACGAGTTATGGCAGTATTGTTTTTTACGTACCAATCAATACCAACAGTTAAGTTAATGTAATTTACAAAGTAACGTGCTATAATCAGCTAAAAAGGCAAGTTCTACCTCATCGATTTGTCCGTTTACGCAAGTGACCAGGACAACATACAAATTTGTTTAATTTCGGCGGGATCTCAGTCGTCTCCCTTGCACTGACAGCGGATGCGATGCTCACGCAAGCGCTCTGCATGAGGCTCTGATTTCGTTAGGTTACGTGTCGGTAACTCGGCCACATTTCCGTCCTGTGTTGCTGCACGATATGCGAGGTGCTCGATAAGGTCACATGACTGCTGTGTTGTAGCCTTTTTCTTCGATTTAAATTACAATATTACGTTGTCTCCTCCAAAGTCAATATCATCGCATGTCACGCAGCGATGGAGATTTTTCTTTCATCTCTCATAGTTTTTGGACTGCTTGGTAATAACGTTTGTTTGTTTGGCCTTGAGGCACAAATTACTCATGGACGACATCCTGGCTATAAAGAAACAAATCAAAATTAGTTTGTTGTGTGATTTACTGAACCAGGCGGTGACGAAATGTACCGATCCCGGTCGTATTACAATATCAAAGTCTCGTGAACAGCATTGGCACATTCCAGAAAACGAGGGTCGTTTTCAACCCGCCCCAAAGTGTCAAGATTCGTATCAATCTATATCGCAGTAGCCAGTAGTAAAACCCGTTTCATGAAACCTTATAATTGCTATGGATGACGTGCTGACTCTACCAACTTCTCTTCAGATGCTAGCAAGCATCCCATATAAGGACAAACCAATAGTGTTGCCAGATCAAGTGCACAGCTACCACGCAGGCTTATTGCTTTCTTTATGCACCTCATAAGGATTCTCCCTCACTATCATACATACAACGTACGTACTACCGACGTGCGATCATATCAATAGCTGACTGGTACTGTTATGAATCACTTCTCTTACTGCAGGGGATGAAGTGACAACCACTTCGATATTACACGCACCGCGACTATCCTTCTCTTAGTTGATCCGTTTTCAACTGTTCCCGATTTCCTGACAATGTATCTCATGAATATTTCTCTTGAGTCCCTTTCCCGTGTTGCAACTTTTTCGTGCAACACGGCTGTACTTTTTGGGGTATCCTCCCGTTCATAAAATTTCACTCTTAACTAATGAAGAATTTTGAGATTTATTCTCACTTTTAGTTTTGCACAGAAGCTCTTGAAATTCGGCCTCCACTTTTGTTTCAACCATGTGAGTCAAAAGTATATATATATATATATTTTTTAATTGATGGAATTTTCACATAGCTCGACATCCAAAGTTGTGCCTAGCGGCTCTAGAACTAGCGCGCGCTAGTAGCGCCGCTAGTGTTTTAGCAGCGCAAGCACTAGCGCCGCTAGGTCTGGGAAATAACTAGCGGTGCTAGTAGCGCCGCTAGGTTCTTAGCCAATATCAAGCGCTAGTCGTTAGTTTTTGCATTATACAGTATATTACTTATACTTCCATGTATTTTCTCGTTGTATGGAAAATCCGTAAAACACTTTTTTTGCTTTCTTCCATTTGCTATGCAATAAAAATTATATTTTATTGCTATCTTTCTCTTCATGTTTTTTTCGCCCAAAAATAAATGTTTCCAGATTTTCGACGAATAGTAGACATATGTATATGGCGAAAACTAGCTCTAGGACCGCTAGGTTTTGAAATGTGTATCGCTAGCCCCACTAGTATTTCTCAGGTGTAGTGCTAGCGTAGCTAGTTTCTTTCACTTTCGCGCACAACTCGGTCGGCAACCCATTCGCATGCAGAAGAGGAGTAGTGTTGGAGAATTTTGTGTTTAAACTGGGCTTAAGTAATATTTTTAATTTAACCAACCGTTCAATGTGTGGTATATAGCATATATATATATATATAGCTAATGAAGGGTTTAGGTGTAACAGGGTTCGTTAAGTGTAATTTTTTTGCATTAGGTGTATTTTACGGTATAATAGGCTATTAAGTGTAATTAGCCTACAGTCCAATGAATACGTNCTGGTTCTGCTAACGTCCTAAAAGCTGAAAAAAACACTGCTATTTATACTAAAAAACCGTAATAAACGATTTAAAATTGACGCTAAGTAAGGCCAATCAAAGATTGACGCTAAGTAAGGCCAATCAAGATTGACGCTAAGTAAAAAAACACTTAGGCTATAACCTAATAAAAAGGGGCGGTCGGTCGGGGATATGGACGGATCAAGCCAAAAACGGCCCGTTTTGAGCGTTTTACTATCGAGAAAGTGGATATTTTAACTCGTAGATTTTAGTTCTTTAGGTGTAATAGTCAAACTACAGCTAAAGGCAGATGATAAGATTTAACGTAGCTTTTAGGAATAATCGCTTACATTTAAACCCCAGATCGATATATATATAAGGAAGATTTTATTGAAAGTCTTCTGGGCTTTTTATTTATTTAACCCCAAGCTTTCGAGCTATTAAGCATAGCCCGTCTTCAGGGGAACCAAGGAGTTTTAATATTAA
>LQNS02278145.1:8429756-8441406 GCA_001587735.2 Parhyale hawaiensis
GCCGAACAAAACCACTGGACTTTATTGCCAAGTCTCTTCAAACACTTATATTCTTCAGTTGTCATCTTGATGCAACCACGATGAAACCAACAATCACAAGCATCACACAATATTCCATTGTCTTCATCTCTTACAACTTTGGAGCATTTACTGCACATATCTTTCTCATTCTCAAAGTTTGCGCCAATAAAATTATCTTGGAGCACCTTGTATGTAGTGGCAAGATTTTTCGATACCTTACTGTTCCTGGTCTTTCCCTCCTGCTGCCCATTGTCACCTTTGATTCCGGGGCTACCCCGGTCGCCCGCTGCTTCACTCCTGCTTGCTGGTGGTGTGCGCGGTAGAGATCCCCTCATTTCACTGTTGCTGCAACGATCGGAAATCCGAACAACTTAATTTTCCCTAGTTAAAAATTTCCCAGGGCCACAACGAGTCAACCCCTCGGATTGTGTACCCTGGTGGAAAATCAAATTTTTACTTCTAATAGTCAATGAAATTCATAAAACATGTTTTAAAAAAGAGATCACTTCTGCAAAACGACAGCAGACATACGTTCACTTCACGAAAGTCTTTTCACCGCATTCACTCATCCGCTCGTCCGCATGTTTCGCAGCGTCGTTGACAACACAACTGCGTGTACACCACAAAATGTAATGAAAATGTTGACCGTCAAATCAATTTTCTCGGCAAGTGTCATTGGACAAGTTCCGGATATGTTTTCAAATTTGGAGTGAAATAAAACTCAGATACAATGCACTTTTCTGCTTTTTCTATTGCAGAGTAACGCATTCGGATGAGTGGATGAGTGAAGACGTTGAAAAGACTAACGTGTATACCGGCCATAACTAAGTATAGCAGTTTAGTAGCTTTTTATTTTTAAGTATAACGATGGCATGAACTTCAACTTGACTGCGGGTCACATATAAAACTTAAAACTTACGCTAATATTTCCTTAGTAATTTCAGGAAAAGTTCTCAAACTTTTTTTTCTGTTTGTTTCGACAGCAATAAGAAAAAAGCAAACTTTGATAGCTACGTTGGACACTGGTACACAATATTGATGGTCGTTATTATTATTTCTATAAAAGTATGTTCTTCGGCGATTCATAGGTAGGCCTGTAGGCCTACTCTTGCATTCTCCAAAGCTTATCAAGTCGCTACCAATACTTCTCCACCCTCTCGGTGGTGAAGTGACAACGGTTCGGCATCGCATCAACGGAGGCCCGGGTTCGATTCCCCGGACGGCACGCTACGGATTTACACTGCGTGGAGCACTCCAGCATCGAGAGGCCAGGCGATGCACGATGAGGGCTCCTAAATTGACTCTCAACAGGGACTGCTTCTCCTGCTCTTTACACTACTGGATCTTCAAAATTCTAGAATTAGGGCAAAAAGAAAACCTCGATAGGGGTATCCATTGTACCTTGTATGCGAGATAATAAATTTTGTTTGTTTGTTCTTACAGTAACGACTATAACTTGGCTTTTTATTACATTTATGCCCCGATTATGCACATAGAATCACAATAAATTTACTAAAAGCGCAAATATTGATTTAGCAGAAACAGAAGCAGGCTGTAGGCCTACCTAAGGACAAAGCGCTGGCTGTTTCCAGAAAATGTGACTGAATTCTTTTTGCTTTCGTAAGTAGAGCAACTACTTCGCCCTTATTCTTCACGGCTTGGCTCACTAGTTTCACCCCTATAGTAACCCAGTTGTGTTATTTTACTACCGTAGTATTTTGTCCTGTTTCATGCCAACAGGACAAAAGCCGTTGTAGAGCGGTCGCTCATCTTGGTGAAAATCAGCTGAACCTTTTACCTGACAACGGGGCCGGATGCTCAAACGCCTTATATGACCATGACACACGTTAGTCAAAGGAACGAGTATCGTCATCTTTTCGTCTGAATGCGCTAATGTGCCCATTTAAATAGCATACACTTGCAAAGAATTATGAGTTATAAATCCCTCCAGATTTAACGAGACATCCAAAAGTTCCCAAAAGGCACTTTCAGAGCATACTGAACTGATGGTACGGTAAACATTTTTACACCATTTCTTGGCAATCTCAAAGCTATGTTTACAAGAGTTCATCAGAACCAGGAAGCAAAGAGCGTTATGGGAGGACTCACGAGAAATTCGCACCAAAAAGTAACGTCATCATCGACGACTTTATGGGTGAGAAGGCCCAAACGAGTATTCAAGCTAATTTAACCAGAAAATCGTCTTAACCCTTAAATGCATAGCGTGCCATATATGCAGCATATACCAATAGTGTTATTTCTACGGGTGTGCTATGATTAAATCAGGCATTTAAGGGTTAAATTGCGAAATTCATCTCTACCGTAAAAATAAAACATGATAATAGATAATAAATTTGCAATTATCTATAGAAAATTGCAATGCATGCTGGTGGAAACTTTCACAGCACTAGCGCCGAATTTGCTCCCTTTTGGCGACCTGATTTAGCTGGTTTTTTTCTTGATTGAAGCCTTATTTACACTTTATTTCCAGTTCACAGAACATATTTATCCTTACCAACAAACATAAGCACCATCATAGCCAATTCTGTACGCGAGAGAAACCACAGTAATAGTTAGCCTATTGCTCGAACTTTCTGTACTTGGCGACAACATTTTACAGCATTTTGCAGCTTAAGTAGCTATTCAGTCATAAGTGGGAGATTGAATGAAATAAATCGAAAAAAGTACGGCGAAAAGTTCAAGAAAACAACATACGAAGGCCTGAGGTCCCACACTCAAATACTTCGACTCGTCGATGTGATGTAAATTTGCTACGTGCGGTCACAGCTAAGTTTTATTTTAGTCCTAAGGAGTCCTCCCGTTGCATTCTTTGCTTCCTGATCAGAACATTCCGACGAAAAGATGACGATACTCGTTCTTTTGACTAGCGTGTGCGATCGCCATTACTTTGTTACGTCTACCGTAAATGTACGGTCCCAGGCAAAAAACACATGCAAGCACATAATGGCTCAAGTTTTACAATAATTTCGTGAAAATTGGCATAAAAAGTGATACAAAATCAGAGCAGTGGCATCGGCTTAACTGTAAATGTCACCGTAACTTTACGAGACGCTTGGGTATCCGGCCTCTGGCAGGTGGATCTCAGGATCCACTTTCAAACCGTGCAGTTCCTACGGGAATCGTTATCTAATTCCGACTCAATAGAATGAAAATGAAGAACTCGAGATAGCCAGTAAGATCACTCAGTATATTGTACAAACTCTGCATAAATAAAAGTTACACGGTAAACGGGATCTCTAATGTCAATAAAAGATCGACAAATTACCATCAGATTGCAAAAATTTTTGGTCCGAATGATACAACTCTCACTCCAGGATGTTGTCATATCCTGACTTGTATTCTTCCTTAGTTTGCAGGAGTGGTTCACGAGTTGGCCGTGAGCTTTGAAGTTGTATTGAGCAATGGAAATTTCCGTTACTTCTGATTCATTATTGGCCTAGTCGGTGCAGTCATTTCTTACGTTAAGAAAATGCAAAGGAGCATCGGATGCTCGTTCGTTACAAAGAATAATTGTTGTCAAAGGTCACTTCTTGTGTAAAGTGCCGAAGCGTACTACCGCTAGTCTCAATGTAGGACATAACTTGTTTCGTTTGTGCTATGAAGCAGACTTTTGTAGACTTTACTTCCGTTAAGGAAATCTCCGATGAATGAATAATTTAGACTGCAGCTCCCTGCACCTCATTGGCGTTTTTCGTCCAGCTAGCTAAGCTAGCTAACAGACCCACTATTTGAGGTCATCAAAGATAACGAGAGACCTATGAACCGACAGCACGTTACACGTTTTGCTGGGAAACACTTGATCAGTTCGCTAGTGTCTGCACGTGTACGGAGATTACTTTGCCTTTTGCGTCCCCCAGTGCCAGAAAATTAAGAACACAGAGAATTGCGGTAGGGCTATTCATTATTCCTTTACTAAGGACTTAACGCATCGGCTTACAAGAGCTTGGACGAACGGCAGAGCCGTACCAAACGGGACGAATTACAATAATCTAACTCGTCTCTTCTAGTTGCCTTTGATAATCGTTTCCCTTATTCTCCAAATGAAACTTACAGATAATAATTATAATTCTCTATTACTGCGGCATTTGTGGTAAGTGCCACAGGAGCAGACATAAAGTACAATATAGGCGGCCGATTACTGGTAAAGGTAAAGTAAAGGTAAAGTCAACTTAGACCACACCCTCACCTGGAAAACCCACATGCACTGGTTTGTGCTGCGGGTATAGGCCCACTGGCCCCAGATGAGCAAGTGTAGTCGCAGTCGCCCTCGGGTCACTAAGAACTATGGCGCAAATTTGACGGAAGGAACAAATGACCCGAGACCCCCACCCCCCTCATCTGTGAGGGAGGCAGTTCCGCCACAGTGCCGTGCATGCACACACACAACTGCCGAGTCAGCACACCAAGATCTGCAAAGAACTCGCGTGCCAGGCCAGGTATTGAACGCGAGCGATACAAGGTGTTAGAGCTGAGAACGGAAGCATGCTGCTACCGTGGCGGCTGGATGGGGAATATGTTTTACAACGCAAATATTTTAATTTGTCACAATAAAGAAAACGAGAATTCAAAAACCTTTGAAATAATTTTGTTCTCAAATTATGTCTCTCAATTTCCCGATGTTCTACTCGACGTGACCAGCTTTGGCCGGCCTTAATTACTGCCCGAAGACGCCTCAAAAATGGACTAACCGAGGCAAGTAGCTGAAAGTTGTGTCTGCAGCAGTGATGAACAAATCAACACGGAGAGTTACTTGATGACAATAATATGGCTCCGATGCTTGTAGAAGCCCAATGGCATTTTATAAAACTATGCGGACTTTTTAACGTAGGCTAATGGAGCTTCGCATACATCATGACAGACCCCAGTGTGGTGCAGCAGCAATGTGCCTTCCTTATTGATATATATATATATATATTTTCCCTCATCTTCACCCGACATCAACCGAATGGACTGTTCACTATGGTTCATCCATGAGGGAAATCCTTCTGCAAAAATACACAAAAAGCTGGATGATCTGAAGCGAGTTCTTCTGCGTGCACAGACTGAAATCCACTAGGTACTGCAAGTGCCTTGATTACTCCTCTTCTTTTAAACGTCTTCGGGAAGTAATTACTAGAGTCCGGATAACTAGCATTTACTCTATTATTGCAGTTACGAAATAAATGCAAATAAAAATTTGCATTTATTGCAAAAATGCTACTTTACTTCAAACGCTATGTTGACCAAACAAAAGGGCAAAAAGTAGTCATTATGCAATACATGACAATAAAACCTGCACAGGGTAGTAGTACGTATCAGTACAATTAAACATATAATTATAATAATAATTTATTGATTTGATTACGGAAAGCGTTTCAGTCTTCTTTCGGTCCGATTGGGCTGTAGCTTTGATAGGTATTGCGTGTAAAACGTGGTTCAAAGACTATTTAATTCAAATGATTTCTTAAATTTTTGATACTTTGGAAGTTACAAAAAAATTTTTTAGTTTTTTTAGCTTCGTTTTTTTCTTTTTTTTTAGTTTTCGTTAGACTCTTTTCTTGGTATTTAGTTCTAAACATTGCTAATACAAGTAGAAGACACTAACGTATAAACTTGTCTTTATTTCCTTCTAGTTTAGAGAATATATGCGAGTTTTCGTATTTTTCTGCTTTATTTAAAAGAACGTAGGTGCAAAAATTTTGAGAACAAATGTTGATATTCTGCAAAGGTTACGAGTCAGGTTTTACATTCTCCTTTATTCTGACACTTGAATGGCGAAAATCAGGTAAAAACTTTAGAAGAAATATGGATTAAAAATGTATGCATGTAGGGTAAATAGAAATAAAAAATAACGGAAGACGATTTTCTTGTTTTCTTTGAATAACTCGTTTTCTCTGGCAAAAATAGGAAAGGTCATAAAAGTGTAACTTCATTTTTTCTGATTTTACATTTTTCTACCAAGTTTCATGAAGATCAGCTCAATAGTAATACAACTTTTTGAAGTGAAAAATGGACATTTGAAAAAAGTCCCCGCCCTTCCCCAGCCCCCAGTTCTACTAACTTTGGGTTGCACTGGCTGCCTAAAACTTCGCCTGAGTGTCTGTCTAATGTATAGCTACTGCGTAGTGAAAACATATATATATATAAAATGTCAAACATTTTCAGCTGGCCGCTTCCCTTAAGTATTACTTTTCTTTCTATCCATTTTATAGTTTTTAACTATATGGTAGTTATTATTTATATGTAATACCATTTTGTTATGCATTTTTCTATTTCTGGTACATTTAAATATATACTATACGTAATGTTAATATAATACGTAGATAAAAAAAGTCAGTTTTTCCTTCTTTGCTGTCATTTCTTGAATTTTGAAATGAAATTTTTAAAATGTAGCTAACGTTATATTTTATTCCTATATACCAATACTACAAAACTAAGCACTATAAAGAAAGCTCCTGTAGATGCTATATGCTTATAGATTGAATGACAAAAAGTAACATGGTTTACGATTAAAATAATAGCTTCCTTCCAGTTTTTTATACCTAAATATGAAAGAAAACTTCTCGATTTTAGCCCAAAATTAGCAATATTTTACGTACGATTTTGCTAGAAATAAAAACTATTTTGCTAGAAATAAAAGCTATTTTTCTAGAAATAAAAACTATTTTGCTATGATACCTGCAATACCGACTGTTTTTAAGTGCTATTTTGACCATGTTTTTAGGACTAGAAATCCGGGCTCTGGTAATTACATAAGACTAAAGGTGGCCACGTAAACTAGAACATCGGCAAATTAGAGAGAATTCATTGTAGAATTAAATGACTGAGAGGAATTTTTAATGTATCATATTCCTTGATGTGAAATCAAAATATTCCCCTTTCTAAATCATATTCCCCAACCTGTCCGTATCATGCACGGCTCTACGAGGCATCACCCATATCCATAGTGGATGTGGTGTTTGCAGAGTTACGTATACACAGAGTCTTTACCCTAATAACTCCGAAGAAAAGTGTCAATAACAAGAAATGAAGGAACAATATAACAGCCTGCTATAAGTCCTGGCCTCAATTGATTTATAAACTGTACAGAAGCTCACCTTGGGATACTTGGCGGCGATAGCATTCTTCCAATACTCGGAACTCATGTTAGCCATGGAGTCGCCACCTATGATGGTGAGGCTGTCACTGCCGCATGGGATAATGAGAGGGCGGTTGTAGTCCTGGGCCAGCGACTTCCTGCAGCACCAGCCCATAATAAGGATTATTGCCCGTGTGTGCACAACAAGGCAAGTGATGTGCAAAAAAAGTGATTTGAAAATGATCTTTCAACTATATACGCACTGCACTCAATGTGCTCTTACCTGTTTCATAAAAAAATTTATGGCACCCCTGCTGTTTGTGACATCCAGTATTATTTGTCTTATAGCTTTAGCATTTAGCATCGTCGACTTGTATTACGCACAGGTAAATCCTCTAATTTGTTCGGAATACGTCTCAACAAATAGAGCAACTTGCGGGACTAGGACCAATTACGAACAAGCAAGCTTACCATCAAAACTAAGCAAATTTTCTTCCATAAATTCACAGAAAGAAAACGAACGCACTTGAGAAAATATTTTAGAGATAACCGACTACAAATCAATTCACAATATAATGTTATTCTCAGTGTTGAACTTCACTTATCTTACATCGATACTGTATATCAAGTGTTGATATCTGTGACGGATGCAGTAAAGAATTTGGTGCATGTATGCACGAAACATCGAATTTTCGATGTGGATAAATGGAGGGGTCAGGGTACAAATGACAAGCTGCGGTATCAAACTTTGGAACGAATTAGAGGTGTCGACAAACTAAGCTCGGACCAATTAGGGGCTTTACCTGCATTCTCTATTACGTCACATAGGCTGCTTAACTTATCCTACAACTAGGTCACGCGTGTCTTATTGAAATGCATGCGCCTAAATGCACATATACTGTATGTGCAAACGACGTGCTCCTGCAGTATAGCATTAACATCTACCGATGCGTTGATCTCAACTCTCATTAGTACTACCTATGTACTCACATTTAACTCCACATCTCACTGTTTCACCAATAGGTGAATATTCTATCAAACCGTAAGCTGAGCGCAGATAATGGGCTGCACCTGCTACTATTATGCGGTATGGTTCTCACGCTGTTCGCACGCCCAATGCACAATTTAATGTTCACTTTTACATTCATTTAATGTGACTGTGTCGAATATTTCTATAAAACAAGGGACTTTGAATTGCATAAAGCTTATCTTTTCTCGAAAAGAAAAACATCAGCCCGGAATAACAGCAGCGACAAAAAAGGAATTAGCAGCATGACAGTGTGAACACTATGCATCATGATGCTGTACGAGCGATGTGGCGCTCTCAGCAGTCAACCAATAAATGGTTTTCAGCAATTTACCACCGCCGCTGTTACCAGCAATCTAACGTGTACCACATCTACACGAAAGTTTCATTTCATTGCTTGTATCTTATCTTTGATCTTACGCGTCAAGGAGCATATGAACAAGAGACAAATTTACAGACAAAGCTTTGCAAAGTTAATTTAATGCCCATACACACGTTAACACTCACCCTTTAGCAGTCCTGAGGGTCACACACGTTAACCCTCACACTTCAGCAGTCCTGAGGGTCTACCACGTTAACGCTCACACTTCAGCAGTCCTGCGGGTCTAACACGTTAACGCTCACACTTCAGCAGTCCTGCGGGTCTAACACGTTAACGCTCACACTTCAGCAGTCCTGCGGGTCTAACACGTTAACGCTCACACTTCAGTAGTTCTGCGGGTCTAACTCGTTAACGCTCACACTTCAGCAGTCCTGAGGGTCACACACGTTAACGCTCACATTTCAGCAGTCCTGAGAGCCACACGCTTTAACACTCACACTTCAGCAGTCCTGAGGGTCACACGCTTCAACACTCACACTTCAGCAGTGCTGAGGGTCACACGCATTAACACTCACACTTCAGCAGTCCTGAGGGTCACACGCTTCAACACTCACACTTCAGCAGTCATGAGGGTCACACACGTTAACGCTCACACTTCAGCAGTCCTGAGGGTCACACGCTTTAACACTCACACTTCAGCAGTCCTGAGGGTCACACGCTTTAACACTCACACTTCAGCAGTCCTGAGGGTCACATGCTTCAACACTCACACTTCAGCAGTCCTGAGGGTCACACACGTTAACGCTCACACTTCAGCAGTCCTGAGGGTCACATGCTTCAACACTCACACTTCAGCAGTCCTGAGGGTCACACGCTTCTAGACTCACACTTCAGCAGTGCCGAAGCCACAGTGGGACATGAGTTCTTTTGCCTTCTTCACAAGCCCCGCGTCGCGTGATGAGAAGAACTGCAGCGCCGCACCGTTCGTGTGACACACGTACCTGCGCACAATAGTATGAGGAGCTGTAAATGACAAGCACAAATTAGGCCTTTCTTTGGGATTTTTTCCCAGCATCATAGCACTTCGTTAGGTAGTTTTAACGGTTGCTAAAACAGCTAATATTTTGTCCTGTTTCAATAATGGAGGCCTATACCGGTATGCAATGAGCAACCCATACGTAACCCAAACTTTCAATAAATTATTTCAGAAAGTCGCCGATAAAACCAGTCACAGTCACTGTGCGGACTTTGGCCCAATTGATACCAGTTCGATACCCGCATGTTTGGCGACTCAACTGGCCATAGGGTTAGAAAGTAATCTTGGTTAAATTGAAAATGAAATGGAGACCGCTAGCTTTTTAGTTTCCAATTTATAAATTAAAACTAAGTTCTCATTCGAAAATATTGAACGGACGTCAGTCAGGTCATTTTACTCTGTGTGACTGTGAATGGTTTTAATGTTGTTAGCCTGAATTGGTCATACATTAAAAATAACGACGTTTCTTCATGTATCGTCTTAATTCATGATTTCATTTGTTCCTTGAACGTTTTCTAACATCCCAAGATTAAGGCAAATGACGGTATCGTGGGAAAAATCCCAAGATGAACATGTTGTGCGCGTTTGATGGATTTGCGCGATCGATCGATCGCGCTGCGCAATCGGTGGATCGTTCAAATTTTAAAATGAAAAAAAAAACAGTCCTTGCCTCCCCTAACCCACCCGACATTAAACCCGAATGTAGTCCAACTTACCCGAAATTACGGCCTAATACCTACAACATCCACCGATTGCGCAGCGCGATCGATCGATCGCGCAAATCCATCAAACGCGCACAACAAATATACCCTTGCTCTTGGTCACGCGCTGCACAGCCCTCAATGTGAACTGGGCTTTAGGCCGCATACCATACACATATAATATACGAACCGAAACCCGCAACTGACATAGGCCTCAGTACAGTATATTATATATATATATAATATTATATATATACCAGGACCTGCAATTATCATACACTGAGGTTGGATGCTAAACTTGGAAATAAAGCTGCAAATTTATCCACATCCTAAAGGTGCTTCAGTTGATTTGTGCAAATTTTTTGTTCCCGTCCCGAAAGATTGAAAATAGACGAATCAATAGTTTGTGTTTTATTTATCACAGGGCACAAAAAAGAAAAGCAGTAAGAATCGCGCCACATACGCCCTGTAAGGATGTGCCAATCGATGATAGCAAAACACTTTGGGTGCGTTCGACTGGGAGCGATAATTAAGCATTCGAGTCTTGACTTGTAAGGAATTTCAGGCAGGTGTGCTGGTCTTTACGTGTTGAACTGACTTCAACTGAGTACCAGGCGTTGGCCCTCAATTGTTTGTCTTTGGAACTTGTAAAACTCTATCTTGCTTCGTAAATCAGCCGGTGGCACGTGATTTTGTTGCTTCTTACAGTTGTAGCACGATTTAAACTTGCGAAACCAAAGCTTCTGTCTAAAGTTTCGGATAAGTCAAGCCTGGAAGGCTTAATTCCAGTTCCCAATCGAAGGCGCCTTTTGCAACGTTGCTAACGATCAACGGCACGAGAGTAAAGATTAAATTTGGTGACTGAGGACTCGAGCGCCGCGTGGCTTCAGATCCACTTAATTGGGCCTTAAACCGACGGCCCTAAAGCAGGCGTCTCCTAAGATCAACATTATCTGAATCGTAAAGAAAATCTACACTCGGCGGTATATAAGGCTAAGTTCATTGGGCTTAAAATTATACGGTGCTTTCTCTTAGCATACTGTACATAGAATGTGAAGTAGAGAGACAGCCAACCAAGAAAATGTGCACTCTAACGTTCTAATTTTTTATTATTTTCTAATTCAAATATAATCGTAGGTGCCGAGATGGTGCGAATATTAGGACTACTGCTTTTGGTATCAGTCAGCAACCACACTGCGCCAGTTCTGATTCCAGCAGTTGAACACTCTAGACTCTAGTTCCGTGCAGCATTAGTTCTTCCATGCTGCATTGTTAAGCTCGCCTTTGTTTCGGTAATATGAGCACAGGGGCGGCGGAACAGGGGGGGCCTGGGGGCATGGGCCCCCCCAATAATTTTTTTGCGTGGGCCTGGCCCCCCCAATAATCCAGGGTGACTTGAAATTCTAATTTCCTAATACTGATATTTTCTTTTAATTTTCTTGTACAAACTTAAAGATGCGAAAGA
>LQNS02278145.1:8470619-8500372 GCA_001587735.2 Parhyale hawaiensis
CATTGGATATATGCCGCCCCACGAGACATTGGATATATGCCGCCCCACGAGACATTAGATATATGCCACCCCACGAGACATTAGATATATGCCACCCCACGAGACATTATGTATATATGCCGCCCCAAGAGACATTGGATAGGTATATGCCGACCCAAGAGACATTGGATATATGCCGACCCAAGAGACATTGGATATATGCCGTCCCGAGAGACATTGGATATATGCCGCCCCAAGAGACATTGGATATATGCCGCCCCAAGAGACATTGGATATATGCCGATAAACGGACTCGAACACCAACAAGGACGTCCAGGTTAATGCTCGTTCATTGAGCATGCCTCGAAAATTTGCTCAATGAAGTGTTCTCTCTGTAAACTTTTCAGCAGGGAAACTTTTGATCCCCCCTTCCGCTGTCTCAAGCAGGCAGGCGGTGCAACTCGCCTACAAAATATATTACATTTATTACATGTGATATGTTATATATATACCGTGCGGGTACAGTCGCTGCACAAGGTACGAGCAGCGCTCCACTCGGTGGAAAGTGAAGTAACTGGCCGACCCAAAACTTGACGACGACTGCATATGATGACGTTGTCGGTGAAAATAATTCCAGATCTCACCTAAATTTCCTGCAGTTAGAGAAGTCCGCCATGGCGAGCAGCAGCGCTAACACGAAACTGGCGAGCGAGTCTATACAAATTAATTTGTAATATGATTTTTCTAAGATTGTAGAGGAAAAGCTTACAAAAGCTCGGTTTTGGCTGGCAGAACGTTGCAATATTTAGAAAATTATGCTACGCAGACAAGGTCCACTTTCGCAGATACAGGTTAGCTGAGTGCTGTGCAGGGTAATGTGGGGTTCGCTATGTAACTGTCAACTCGGTCCAAAGGCGTCCGAATCAGAAAATTATAAGCGACAATCGGATATCAACCGATACCGTTCCTGAGACATTGAATGCATTGCCGAGGGCAGACTTTGCTTCTGTGCAACTGTTCAGCACTTATTGTAATACTATTATGGCAGGTTCACACTACAGTCTTTGGTTCCTCGCAAGCAGTGTCAAGTGTCCTGATGTTTTGATGCTTCCTTGTGCACGACAGAAAAGTTTACAGCTCTTTGGATTGTAATTCAGGGCAGATTTATATGCTGTATATCGGAAGTTTTTTTGGAACCTGTGTTAGTGACGCAACAAGTCGTTCGAACACTTTCTACTGTGTGTGAAATTCAAAAAACTCGAGTGCGAACCCACCTTAAGAAAGTCTCTCTTAATTAATTGCATACGATGCGTGCACTGTCAGTTACATTAGGGCGTAACAAATATTCTATACACAAGAGAGATGCTCGTATGTACGTACATCTATAACATGCGACTCACGTACCACGCCGGAACTAGTCACATCACGCATGCATTTGAATCATTCAGCATCAAGTTCTCCAGCTGAAAAGTTCGTATGGTCTGCCCAACAGGAGCTGGAGAGGATGTGTCGAGACGCTGGTCGCTTCACTCAACGTCACGCAGACCCCCTGGCGGACTTAACCCCTTCTCGGGGGGAGAGCATCAGCGGCAGCGCCAAGCGTTCCCCTTATTGAGCCAAGCCCCATATTGAGCCAAGCCCCCATATTGAGCCAAGCACCCCCCCCCTTATTGAGCAAAGCCTTTTCACATTGATCCAAGCCCCCATGTTGAGCCAAGCCTCTCCATATTGAATCAAACTCTCCAGACTGAGCCAAGCCCGTGACCTTCAGCCCTTCAATATTATTGCCATTTAGCCATCATACATGCTTGTATATATTGTGAAGCCCCTCCATATGTAACTACATCCTCCTCGCAGGCCTCCCCCTGATGCGAAATGGCTGGCGCTGCCACTGACGGTTATGGGGGAGACTTCTTTGAAAAATTATCTTGCATTTTTAAAGAATGCCATATAATTTAACTTCTTTTCAGATCGATAAACAATTATTCAAAGAATTTGATCCAGTGAAGAATCTAATACTCAGAATGAAGAAAACCACCGACATTCCCAACATGGCTCAAACATTTCGAAAAATAAAACAAATAAAAGCGTTTTCTGAAAATGCTCAGAGTAAGGATCATAAAAGCTCTATAAAAGAAATCAAATGTAACTAAAACACCAATCAAAACATTAAATGAATTAACCAGAGCATTGTGAGAGCGCATACCTCCGCCAAGCATGGCAGTGATAACAAAAATTCCAATTGGTCCTAAAACTAGGATTTCCTTTTTTATCATCACTAAAATTTGGTAATTTGTGCCTTTTGACAGTAATAACAGTTTCTTAGATTGTATTGATGATCCATCCGTAACTTTTTGAGTTCATGTTCAGAGAAAGACAATGACTAACATTAGTCTAGTCAAATGGACAAACGGACTGACCGATAATGACCAAAATTTGATCATTGGTGCTTTTTAACATTTAGAACAATTCCTGCAAATTTCATAAAGATCCGTTCATAATTTTTTGTGTCATGTTGCTGACAAAGATAAACTCAAACATAGAGACAAACAAACGGACAAGCACATGATTACAAAATTTGATTATTTGCTCTTTGTGATATTCCTATATCCAGCACCTCTAGAATTAATGTATAACCACCAGAGGAAAAAAAAAACTTGAGAACATGCTTCGAGTGATATATTAGATTAAGCTGAAGAATGTAGAAGCATGTTAATGGCGTAGCCATGGGATCAGCTTCCATCATTTATAGTTGATATATTTCTTGTTGAATACGAGTCTAAATATTAAAAATATGTATATATTTGGAAAATTTCACACTTGCATTTTATCGACGCTGTCTGGACTATACTTATCTCATTCAAAAACAAGGGAGACGAGAGCAGTTGCATGTATTTTAATAGTTGTGATTGAGTTTAATTTAAGTTAACGCTTGAAATTTTCAGAGATCACTGATAATGAGTTTTAATAATTTATTCGAAACGTTTCTTCTTAGCAATGATGAATGAATATAAAATAGTGCGGCAATAAAATCAGTCAATTAGACGTTCAAACCAGCTGGTCTTGACATTTGCGTAATTATTATGCTATAAATAATAAAACCACGACATGAGACACTCTGATCAAATGGGTTTGAAGAAAATAAAAAAATCCCAATGTAATTAATGGTACGGCAGTTTGATTTCTGAACAAAGATGAACATTCAATAGGTCTCGCTGCCATGCCATCATACAGTACCTCCTTATTTGCTTCCAAGCTATTTAGTGATCGTATCTCACGGTACGATTTTATTATTTTGTTACAGTTGTTTTTATTAATACTAACGCATATCTTGTTACAGTTGTTTTAATTAATAATAACGCATACGTCGAAACTATATATAGCTTGTCTGAATGCCTAAGACATGATTTTATTGCCGCACTAGTCACTTCGCTTTTATTCATTAAATATGTTCACCGCGTTCTTACTTGAATGATAGTTACGTCGTCCGATGTAGAATAGTATAATCATCCAGTCACCGTCTGAAGCGACTCCTAGGCTAAATTAACCTTCCTTTACGGAAGCTTAACAATTATTGTAGCCACGTTGGTGCTTTCTTTTATCCTAAAAATGCGGTGAACGATTTATAACAGATTTTCCCAACTCTCTTGCATAAAGAACTAGAGCACTCTGAGAGCGCGTACCTCCGCCAAGCGAGGCAACTGTAGCAAAAAGTTCAAATTGGGTCTGATGCCATATTTTTTTGTATAAATTAAAAAATCTAATCATTTGTGTGGAATTGTCCCTTTTGATAGTAATAACAGCTTGTGCAATTTTCTTGAATATCCGTTCATAACTTTTTGAGTTATGCTGGTAACAAACGTTATGACAAACATGAGTCAAACATACAAAGGAACAAATCGATCTGCACCAAAATTTAATCATATATGTCTTTTAACATGCTACTAACAACCATAAATATATCATAAATATCCATTAATTATTTTTTGAGTAATTGTGCTAACAAGCATAAAATTAAAAACAGTGACAAACGAACGAACAAACGGATCATTACCAAAATTTGGTCATTTACTCTTCGTTATGTACCTAACTATTCATGTTAATTTCATAAAAATCCATCGATACCGTTTTGAGTTATGGCACTGAGAAAAATGGGGCAGACAAACAAACAAACGAACGGATGGACATATCTTCACCAAGCGTTAATCATCTGTTCCTCGTAACATACCTAACAGTCCCTGTAAATTTCAACCAAATCGGTTCATAACTTTTTGAGTTATCTTGGTGACAGACAGAGAAACACGACGAAAACATAACCTCCTTGGCGAAGGTAAATATAAAGTTTGTTTCACTCTCGAATGTTTTTGGGGCTTTGGGCTTGGCAGTTCGCTTCAGGAGTCAATGTAGATCCGCGATTTTTTCTTGTCTCATAGAGTTTGGCGGCCTCCTATTTATGAGGGTCTGTGAAACACTGCTATAACTCCATTTGTGAGTAATTTACGTAAAGTTTAATGTGGTATACGCTTGAGATATCTTGGAAAGCAATCTATGACATGTCTTTGAATAGTACACTACCTTATTCAGACGTAGCTTTCTCTGAAATAGCCGCATCAAGTGCCCATTTTGGAAATTCTACCTTATATTATCTCGGAGATACGGCCAGTACTTCAATACGCTCAACAAGCAGACATGTAACTTCTTGGCATTCATTTGTTGCTTGCATATTTTTCGCTGAGACTTGCGTATAATTTCTTGAACCATACCATATACACCACACACACGAAAAACATTGAACTTATGTTACGCACAGCACGAATTATTTTCAATTTATTCTTCCGCCTTCTGGGGGCAGGTTTTCTACATCCTTAAACTGTCGATAAGCATGGTGTTTCTCAGTATGTGAGTGTTTTTTTTCACAAACTAACAAAACTACTTTAAAGCAAAAAGGAAAACGGTTGAGGAAACGTGTTCAGCACTAATAGTCATGATAAATGTTTTTTTTAAACGCAGTTTAATATTTTGTTTCATGGGCCAGTCCTTAAAGAACGTTCCGTATAATTTCACGAGAGAGGGCTGGGGGTTGCATCGTAGGCCCCCTCCCCCCGTATCCGCCAATGTGCTAATCTATAAAGAGCTCAATAAAGTTCTCTGTGTGGGACATCTCTGTATGCCAGACTCATACTCTGTTTTAGAGCTGTTTGTGGGAGATCTTAAGACAACCACCTGCTGAACTGTTGCCGTCCATGTTATAGGGAGCAAATAGCACTAATGCGAGTGTTATTTCATACTTATACGGCACATGCATCAAGTGCACAACAGAGGCCTCTACCGGTGATGTGCATCATATAATTATGGCAGGCGTGTAACTTTTGTAGATTGTTGAAGACTAGTACTAATATCAAAGACAAATAAGTAATCTACATCTAGCACTACAGGTACTACAGCATAACTTGAATGTGCTCAGTTATTTGGTAATAGCTGGACCGGAACTTAAGGTAATTCCGCACAAGTAAAGCATTGTTCTTCAATATATCTCAGACCACCCCTACCATGCATATGAAGTGTGCTAAAATATTGCAAGTCAGTCAGTAGATATTCTACTTATGACCTGCGAGCAGTAGCAGCTACTAGATGAAGGCTTGACTTATGTTCTTCCCTCTCAGGTGGTAATACTTAATTCTCCCCTATCTGATATTTAACAGCGTAACGGCGGTACTAAGAAACGACCATGGACCGCACGTGTAGTCCACGACACCACACGAGAAGTAAGAAGAAAGAAGCTGAATTATTATAATATACAGTATGGTTGCATTGCAGTAGAAGCAATTGCGACAGCTCTATCGTTTATTTCTGTAGCAACTTGGCAATAGACATTATAAGAGGTTTATAACGGAGGCTATATAACACTTATAACGTAAATTACGGCAGCAATGATCACAGCAAACAAGTACAGTTATCCTATACATGCTATACTTTTGGCTAACACCTGTACTTAACTTAAAATAAATATGATAGGATTGCTGTTCAAAAGAAGAGAGTATCCAGCAACGACGCCCACTTCCCAAAGTAAGCTAAGCCTGACGTGAAAAAGATACAACACCAATGGGCGGCGCTTTTTATGGATTAGCAGATTGCTCACAATGTTAGCATTCACTACTTTACTTCCTCTATTCAGTGGGATCACCCACAGCACGAAGACATACAAGATAGGAACTTACAAATTTCCCAAAACCATGCACTGTGACAAGCTCTATTCCCTGAAACGAAGTATCGACTTCTCTTCTAGTTGGCGTTGAGAAATGAATTTTGTACTGATGTCAAGAGGCCCAATTTCAACCGGTAAAATGTGCTGTTGAATTCCAGATATGCACCGCGTCAACATCACTTCATTAACGGTTCTGATTGTGTTATTTAATGTTTTTGTCCCCTGCATCGAGTGGCGGATGATACACGTGAAAGGGTGGGGATTATTTTCGGTCGAGTATGTTGACGCGACGCCTCTGTCGTTCTTCAAAACATCATCCTCATAATGTGCTGGAGGTCACTCAGCTTACCTCTGCACCAGCAGCACTAAGAATTTGGCGCTGTGAACACAAAACCTTCTGAACGGAAACTTCGCATTCTTTGTGAGTTATATAAGCATCTATTCTATTCTCTCACTCTGAATGTCTTTGAGAACGTCAGCAGTTAAAGTTATACGTTCTCAGACGAAGGAACCATCATTACTTCACCGCTTTCGGGAATGGAATAAACCCAGAGTTAACTTACCTGACTCATTCATATCTTCTTGGCAGTCCTGTTCTATTCCAGATATAGCGTGAGGTTCCTCGCATAGACTCACAATAAAGTGGGTGACCTGTTGCTACTTTCTATATTTTCTTTCCTCTTGCGCTTTGTTAACTTTGGGGAGAGAGAGGCGGAAAGCTACCATTGTTTGAACATCCCTTGCGAGCGATAGCTACACGTGCAGGTGAACATAGCAAATAGTCATTATGGAGCAGTAGCAGCGTTTGTATTATTATTATTAGATTCAGTGTTTAACCACCCTAGACGCTGCGAGGCAGTAGCAGCGTTTGTATTATTATTAGGTTCAGTGTTTAACCACCCTAGACGCAGCGAGCCTGGCCTCATGGTATAGGATGGACAAACCTAACGCTATGGCCAATCCCATGCCTCCTGAGGGGGCATTTGGAGGTACAAAAGCTCTCGAAAAAAGTGACAATCAAACTGCTGAAATTGGTCAATATTTACGATTGTTAGTCTTGCAGGTAACATTACAAGAGCAGTGCCCGGCCCTGTAATGGCAATTTCGGAACTGTAACTTGCCGTGCTAGCCAGCAACCTTTTCTTTTGGAAACCTCGACTCCAACCCCAACGGGAAATCATCCGACGACTGCAAGGGGATACAATCGACTAATCACCTATAAATCTTGTTATACTGAAAATTTGCGCCTCCGTCTCCACTACACGGTGACCTAACAAGGAAGACATAAGAGATATACAGTATGTCGATAGAATCGTGATATCCATGCGCAAAACTCCTCCCGCACAGCATCACAGAAACAGCAAGTCGAGGAAGAACAGAAGACACTGTGATAAGTAGGAGCATAGAGATGACAGGAAGAAAAGTCAGCTGGGTCCTGGAGACCCAGCTGACGATAATGTTACGTATGGGATCCCAGTCTTTGTCATTTCTCAAGGCTTAACAGCACGAGGCCTTACCATGTAGTGTAGACTTTACAGTCAGAAGCTCCGCCCCCATCGAGTTATCAACATACTGTATAATTTGCGAGTCCATAGGGGCCGCACGTCTGATTCGCGGATTTGTTTAATATTTATGGGGCCATTTTAGCTAAAAGGAGCTCAAAATTATCGGCCAGAAGGGAGCCGAAAGGACTCAAGGTGCGGATTTATACAAAAATCAGCTTGCAGGGCCGCAATCAGAATAAAAAAAGCCGGGTCCAAGTTCACTCTCCTGTTGCCCTACATTCCGTCACGTCCCGGCAGTTTGCCGCCGTAGTTAAAAGAAAACAGCTTCTTCACATAAAGAATTTATTATATACTGTACACTGTATTTTATACACGAAAATACAAGAAAAATACCGCAACTTATACAGCTAATGTGACAGTCCAGAGTGTAGCTGCAGACACAGATACGACTTTACATCTTTCTACAATATTTGCAACTATAAAAACAAGAGCTTTCTAAAGGTAACAGAACGCAGACGAATATTTCTGAACTTTTTTGCACAACACAGTCTATGTCAGATACGCCGCACAGTGATGAAGGCATCGTCAATTTTCAGCCTATTTATTCAGATTGCGTAACTTTGCTGCAAGAGGTCGATGTCCTATTGCATTTCTTCAGCAAAAACTTTACAACGAGGTAATACAGCCTAGAATTAATAGGATAACCGCCCACTACGCACAAATACTTCGCGCTGCACATAATGTTACTACCATGAGAAGTGATATGCAGTTGAGACGCCGAAGAGATGAAGGTACGCGAGATGGTGAGCAGTAGCGTGCAGAGGTCGGGTGTTGCTCCTGGCTAATTCGACCGTGTGTCGGGAAGCATCCAGCACAGCATCTCGTACCAACATATATTGTGAAAATGATAATTTAAGTGTGTAAGCACAGGTGACACCTAAAATAAATACGTAAGTCACTTTAAATATATCTCACGTCAGTGTAAGAATTTTTTTTATCCCGAAGCTATGCCTACCCACTTGCATAGTCAGGACTACCGACCTTTACCGACCCCCCCCCCCCCCTTCCCCCCCCCCCCCNCGTAGATATGATACGGGTGAAATGAACTCAAGTCTCTAATTTACGCCTATCTATTTGTGAAGAGCGTGACACACACACACACACACACACACACACACACTCACACACACACACACACACACACACACACGTAGATACAAGCGTATTAATATATAGATAATTCCCTGCAGTGGAGCAGCCAGGGGAGGATCGTGGGGGGAGGGGACATACTCCCTCCTCCCTAAAAAAGTTACACGCGCCCTTCACTGGAAATGAGGCCCTGGAAAAAAGTGGACTGCTTAGGTTGACTGCGCCCCCCCCCCCCCCCCCCCCCCCTTTTCCCTGCAGCCCAGTGACGACACACACACACACTGACAGTGGAGAAAGTCAGCACACTGGTGAACCTCGCGTCCATGCCAGGTCATGAGCTGACAGTTTGAACCGAGCGAGCTCGTCCTCGCAAGAGTAAAGTAAACAAACAATTCCGACGACTTTCAAAGACAGGAGTTGAATTATTATTGTTATAACTGTTCTAACAGAGGAATTGAGAGACATAACATGACAAGACAACCTGGAACTCAAGCACGAGGTATTCCCACATCCCGCACAGGAGTAACGCGCCAGCAAGTCGGAATGAACAGGAAGAGCAGAGGAAAGTAATGTCAGTCGGAGTATGACAGTGGGTAAGGAGGATAACCTATAGGGTCTCCCTGCCGTCGCCGCTCCCCGTCACATATGATAGGCGAATCTAACTAACCTCACCCTATGGTCCCTCCTGTGCTCCCTGATTCAAGGGATTAGGTAAGTGAGGTTATGGGGCACCATGGAAAGTGAGATTTATAATTTTTTTTTATTGCATTATTAGTTAAGCCATCGTATCCGCTAAGAGGCGATCGGTACAGTAATGCTAGTCGGCCAGGAGGCTCGAGTAGGGAAATCCTATCTCGACATCGGCTCTCCTCTGCCCTATAGTATATGTTGGATCGGTGCGCTACTACTGGCAGGAAACCGGCGCAAAGAACAGAAAAAAAAGACTCTCGAGTGGACGACCCCTTTCGTGGCATTCCTCAAGAGAGACAGGTGTCCCAAGCACTAGGTCGGCTATCTCGATCGACAGCCCACCTCGCGAAACAGAAAGGAATATACCTATAGAGGACCTACCTAACCTTCTCAGCAGGAACTGCGGCCAGCTGCAACATTCCCTGCGGAAAAGGTACTCAGGACAGCCCTTGGGTTCGCGAGGCCCATACTGTATCTATTGTGGCAGAGAAAGGGTCCGTAAGAATACACCCCTGAGGGCAGTGAGGAGATATACCGTTGCGGGTTAGTGACAAGAGGTACATTATTTATAATGCTGAGTAGTTTAAGCCTCCGTTTCCACAACAAAAGCGATCTCACAGAAAAAGAAAGAAGAGACATACAGTACGTATGTCGATAAAAATGGGGAACCCATGCACGAGGGTGTTCCCGTATAGGAGCTACGCGCATGGCAACAAGTCGTGAAAGAAAAGGAAGAACAGAGGAAAGTAGGTAATATCAGTAAAAGTACGTATACTGAAGGAAGCAAAGTGGAACGTGAGGTGCACAGATATTGAAGAAGGCAAGTGCTAAACAGGTGCAGGTGAGTGTTGGGACACGTGGAGGAAAGCACACACAGCTAGTTACCTAGCAGAATTAGGGGAGATACAAACCTGTCTTCTCAACGTGGTGTTACTAAGGTGATGTCACGAGCAATGGCATCACCATGAACCAATAGCAGGGCTTCGATAGCTCACGTGATCGTACAACATGAAGTTTCTCTCAAATCATGGCCGCTGTTAACCAGTGAGCGGAGGTGACTTCCCGAACGCAGCAGAATTGAAGCTCTCCTCCTATCGCTGGGCTCAGCAGGCAAGTTTGCGTTTCAAAAAGCTGCAACCTCCTCTAAAGGAGGTGACGCGCGCTAGTCAAAAGAGCGAGTTTCTTCATCTATTTTCCGAATGCTTTCCAGCATCCCTTTAAATAGTACAAACTCTCGTGATTCCACTAGGGATATCGGACATTTGGCACCTTTATTTTCAATTAAAAATCTCGAACTTATTAAACACAGCGACTTCCAAAACGCCTTTAATTTGTTCAGTAACTTACGGTCAGTTGCTGTATCTTAGAAACCACTCGCACTCATTTTTGGATCCGAGGCAAAGCAATAAAATCCTCCTTTTTTCCTTGAGAGCAAAATCCAAAGCCGTATTCACGATACGGATGGACTGGTTACCTTAAGGAACGATCTATGCAAATATTGCAAGCATAACAAAAAACTATTATGTAAATAGTTCAAGCCACTTGAGACACATCGATGGCGATTCACAAGAGAAAAGGAAAGGACTTGTAGTATGTCGATAGAAATATGGAACACATGCCCGAGGGTGTTCTACGCAGGATCAAAGTGCATGGGAACAGCAAGTCATGAAAGAAGAGGAAGAACAGAACAAAGCATTATTATTAAAATGAAGGTTTTCCCGCCGTATTAGAAACGAAGACTATATGACAGCGATCTAATTTTGTATAATATAGTTTAGAAGTTGAGTCGAACTCAGCTGAGCTCTTTTAGTACAATCTCGGCAAGGTGCACCATGTCTGGCAGGAAATAAGGCGCGAGCATTTCTAACCCTACACGGCTCGGCCGAACGTGATCGCTCAGCCAAGCGGCGTAGGGAAAGAGACGAAAACCAAAAAGAGAAGAAGACAGAAGAAAGCGAACATTCGTGCGGGGAGTCCCATCCGTGGCCCCCACACGGGAGCAGATAGGAGTCTCATGGGATGGGTCGCTTACCTACCATCGGCGGCCCACCTCGCGGAACAGAGGGGGAACTATAGAGGACCTACCTAACTCTACAAAACTAACCTTCTCAGCAGGACCTGCGGCCAGATGCTACATCCCCTGCGGAGAAGGCACTCGGGACCCTTAGGTGTGTGAACAGAACGAAGCACCGTCAGTACGAGTACGAAACTAGAAGGAAACAAATCGGGCACGAAAGACAAACGTCCCGAAGGCCTAGCTAAAGATAAAGTACCTAACAGGGTCCTCCTGGGAGGGCTGCTGCCACTTGCATAATCCAAGATTGGCGATATAACTAACCTAACCCGATGACCCACGGACCAGCGTAATAAAAAATGGAAAAATAAACAAACCCTATGACCCATGACCCAGCGTAATAGTTACAGTCAGAAAGTTTAGCCTCCGTTTCCGAGCGGAACGATACCACAGAGGAAAGAACTAGGGACATATAGTATGTCGATAGAAACGGGGGGAACCCATGTACGAGGGTGTTCCCAGAGAGCATCGACGCGCATGGGAACAGTAAGTTGGGAAGCAAGAGAAAGAAGAGAATAAAGCATGAGCAAGGAGTATGAAATCCGAAGGAAGCACCCAGGGAACAGAAAATTGAAAGATAAATAAACCCTATGACCCATGGCCCAGCGCAACAAAAAATGGAGCGATAAATAAACACGAGCAGGCAACTACACAAGAACATTTACTGCAGACATTACGACCAGCCGCCCCGAAGCGACAGCGGTGCAGTCAATGCGACTGTGGTGAGTGTCGGCACTCTGTGCCCCGCGGCCGTGTCTGTTCGGAGCCGACGGCTCAGTGCATGATGTCGTCTGACGTGCTATTCTGCGAGCTGAGAGTATCTACGAGTTCTCGACTTGGTATTGTTTAAGCCTCCCTAAGCACTACACTACGGGAGGAAGAGGAAGCGAAGATTGAAAGGCAAACAAAGTACGGAACCCACGGAGGATCACCGTGAATGGGAAAGAAGAGCAAAATATTGCAGTTTGGACCTCGCTAATCCCCACTGCCAACGGCGTTTCTAAGGAAAAGCAAGGGACATGTTTCTCGACAGTAAAGTGGCACTCACGCACGAGGGATTTCTTCCTAAACTGAATCAGTGTGCATGAGCACGTAAAGGAAACTAAGCGGAAACTAGAAGCAAGATGTAACGAAGGCTCTGCTCTCCTTTGGAGCGCAATTTCCACTGGCATAAGAGCGGCACCCTTGACTGACCACAGCAACTGGTCGGTCTATGGAGAGCAGAGGAAGAAAGAACAGCACAGAAACTCAACAGGGTTTCAGGTAACGGGCTACAATGGATGGCGGAAATGAATCAAGATCGCAGGCAGAAGTGGCGCTGGAATTAGTTTGCTTCATTTGTGTACGGGTGGGTGAAGACGGAGCGTGCGAGGGACAAAATCTGATGAGCCAAAGGTAATGTCAACCTGACCGGACAGCCCGACGGCGAACTCCATGAGCACTGGTCCGTGCTGCAGATAGATGTCCGCTAGGTCCCAGTGGAGAGCAGGGCTGCAGCCGGCCAGTTTACAAGAGTTACGGCGCCAGACACGGCAGGTTGTTGACAGCTGTGCCTCCCCGAGTCCAACCTCCCCCCTTTTTATGCGCAAGCTTACCCTACCCCTTAGTGGACCATGAGAGGGAGACCGTTCCCATTTATCTTGAGGTGAATGGCCACGAAACGAAATGCTAAAGCTAGAAACGCTGACACCGCAAGCCAAGTACCACAAAAATTCCCGTCTGGCGGGGAGGTGAACGTGCAAACTCGAGCATGTAAACTCAGCCCTCGAGTATCCTGCCCTAGGTGCCCATAGCCATAAACATTAGCTTACTATTGATAGTTCAAGCCTCCGTCTCCACAACAATGGTTATCTAACAGATGAAGAAATAAGGGACAAAATTATAACAAGTCGATTGAAGCGAGGTACCCATCAATGAAGGGGTTCTACACAGGATCAATGCGTTTGGGAACAGCAAGTCGAGAACGAGGAGGAAGAACAGAAGAAACTAATATCAATTAGAGTATGAAAGCGGAAGGACGCAAAGTGGGCACGAAAAACAAACGTCCCGATGGCCTAGCTAATGCCTTAGGTAAGCTACACAAACCCCTCTGGGGTCGCTGCACTCCATAATATAGGATGGGTGAACCTAACGTAACCCTACGGCCCATCCTATCCCCTCCCCACCCCCGAGCAGCGCGGTAGACCTCGCTTACACTAGATTGCAAATATGATCACGCTTCAAGCCCCGTTTAACCCAGTTCCACTGCACCCATTTGAGACGGTAACAACTGCAGCTATTCTTCAGTAACACGATAATCATATTAAACTTCGCAAAGTACGCCGACTGTCTTACCGCAACATCGTACCAAATATCTGCAGACGAGAATATAATAAACTAAACGGAAAACGTCGACTACATCGCTACTTTTAGCACACATTGGGAGGAGATCAAGCGAGTGACAGACAGGGTGGCGCATGCTGGTGAGAGCAGGTCTCGACAGCGCGTTAGATCCACTTTTGCAGTATCGTATTAGTAAAGAGGTTTGCTAGTGGAGCGATTCTACAACGGAATTGCGCCGAAGGTTGTTATCATTATATTGGTATTGTCCCGATATTTCTGAAACTTAGACAATCAACAGCGATCTAAGATGATTTACCCGGCTTACAGCCGGAACCACAACGTTGTACTCAGGTGGCAAGAGATGAAGGATGAAAAGAGAAGCCGACAGAAGAAAGAAGCCCCCGTGCGGACGGTCCTTTCTGTGGCCCTCCGCACGGGCGAGGCAAGAGCCCCGCAGAAAAAGTCGGTCACCTCGATCGGCGGCCCATCACGCGGGACAGAAAGGAAATATAGAGAACCTACCTACTCTACAAAACTAACCTTCTCAGCAGGAACTGCGGCCAGATGCTACATCCCTTGCGGAGAAGGCACTCGGGACCCTCGGGTGCGTGATGCCCAAACATATTGTGGCAGGGAAAGGGCCACCACAATAAGCCCCTGAGGGCATTGCGCCGAAGGTCAAATAGCTTGTCCCAGTATTGCATTCAAAGTTCTGAACTTGAGCGGTGAATTTATCTGCAGTACTAAATGTCAAAATTAGGCTAGGGTGCCACTACAGGGCGGGCAATAAGGCGCAATGCGTCTCAAAGAAACGAACGAGGGAAAGAGAAAATAAAAGAAAAAGAAACACCCCCGCGGAGGGCCCTAAGGGCCTCACCCATACGGGAGCAGGTAATGGTCCCGTGAGATGATAGATCGCTTACCACCATCGGTGGCCCACTTCGTGGCACAGAAGCATAAAAGGCTTACCTAACTAAACAAACTTTAACTGCTAGAACTGCGACCAGATGCAACAAACCTTGCAGTAAGACACTCGGATTAGCCCTTGGGGCGTGGGGCTCATATCCTGACGGGGATAGGGTGCGCCAGAATACAGCCCTGAGGCGTTCTGTGGAAGGCCCCACAATAGAAGTGAACTCGTTAGGGTTTTTAGTCCGAAGGTGATTTCTTACGATCCATTTACAATAGATTAGCTTAGACTATTAACAGACCGACCAAGAAGTCATTTCCAGAGAAGAGCCGAAGCTATGCGTCGTCCGCTCGAAGCTAGTGTTATTCTTACCAAAAAAAGAATATAATGTAGACCATGATGGGCCAAAGGAGTCAGTCATTTGATGCTCAGGGAGTCCAAAACCATGCGGCCGATTGTACAGATGCAAAGATACAGAGAGCATTTTACACTAGGCAGAGGCGTCAGGGACCGGGGCTGTATCAACGATACAAGCTTATTTCATTATATACCTTTCATTTGTCAGAAACTTTAGTCATGAGCATTTGTTTCGTGACTGTGAATCGAGTTTTAAGCTTTTATCTAGACGGCGTCTAACTCAAACATGCAGAGCGAAACCATTAGTTTTGGCTGACGCTTTGGACAAGGTGATGCCGGGACCACATATGCATTGGCAAGCCCAGCTGGTTGCAGGGATGGGTGGCCCGCGTGCCGTTTCGGTAGCATAAATGACGTGCGAATTTGCATCCTCGAATCCAGTTGTCGGTGCGAATGGAGAGTGTAGCCTCGGTAAAAACCTAATGAGATGAGCTTATCACGATAAAATTATCCCACCCGAAAACGTCAAAATATTTACAGGACCGCCATAATAATTATACTTTCAGTGAAGATTTACATCTCATGCCTCAGCTTTTCAGCAAATAGCTACTTAGGTAGGAACTCCCAAGTCAATATCTGTAAGCCCAACGAAAGGAAATGTTCTCCGATATATATATATATATACAGTATATATAGTTGAGAAACAGGAATGAGATGCGAACAATGCGAAGGTTAGTCCACGAAGAGATTAACTCTTCACTAGTTTAGTGCGCGCTTAACCTGATGAAACCTATTGCCAATGAATTGTGTCGGAGGTCCTAAAGTGACAAACTGGCTCGGCGCATGTCGTCTGAATGCCCGACAGGCTGGGTTACTTCAAAATCCAATAAGTTATTCCTTCCTGCGCGCCAGTTACTTGCTGTAATACAACAGAACTATTGTGTATAGACAAATTCCGGGCGTTGAATTCCAAGTAGTGTAGTACTACGACCGCTACCTGCACCACTCGGCTGCTGGCAGCAGTTTGGGCCTGACAACAACACTGAAGCCTCCTGTTATTGCAGCATCCAGTCCCGCAATTAGTTTCGGGCGAATCCCGTCTTTACGAAACCCTTACTGAGCTAAAGGGAGCCAGAAGAGAGTTCAACCAGCGACTGTGAACTACATCAGCCACGCGGTGCCTGGTGGCCGGAGGGTCCAAGTCAGTTCGTGGCTACACCGATCCACAAAGGCAGGCAGCACGAGGGACTAGTGGGCAGACGTTGCTCTTAATGAAAGTTAAGTTAGAAGGGCGGTGGCGTAGACAGCACAATATACGCTACGTAGGTCGAGCTCACAGAGCTGAAGAAAGAGTCTAGAATCTAGAATAAGCACAACAATAACATAATAAAACAAAATGCACGTGAAGATTGCAAAAATATAATTTGGTATATATATTATATACACATACACAGCGATGCACAACTTATATCATAAGCTGCAAGTAACGACAATCATATCATAACGTTAGACAAATGAAGAACTGACCACTAATACTCAACTATGCACCTATTCTATAAACCGCACTCAAAGAAANGATGCGTTCTTTGTAAGAAAAACTACCGCATTCAATGTTCAAAATGTAATAAGGCTCTTCATTTGTCTATTTGCTTCCAAAAATATCATGAAAAATGAGTACATGTTCATACTATATATAGCTACTTATTTTGTACTTTTCTTGTCAGCCAAGTTTTCAATGTATTTTTTACCAAAGTTTATGTGATGCAATATTATATCATCTTTTAGTAAATAAATATTTCATTTTATATCCATATTGCAGGAAAAATATAGTAAAATGAATGATTATATAAATCATGCTTATTTTACTACCCAAGGCCCAATGACTACATATGTAGTCATGCATGAAAAACATATTTAGAAACAAATTAGGCTTATGATACTTCATAAATATATGAAGAGACGTATAATTAGCAATAGATCTTGATATGAAAGAAATTGATCAATTTCAAAGGGTGTTGGGTGTTGCTGGGTTAACCTGGTGAAACCTATTGCCAATGAATTGTGTGGGAGGTCCTAAGGTGACAAACTGGCTCGGCGCATGTCGTCTCAATGCCCGGCAGGCTGGGTTACTTCAAAATCCAAAAAGTTATTCCTTCCTGCGCGCCAGTTACTTGCTGTACTACAACAGAACTATTGTGTATAGACAAATTCCGGGCGTTGAATTCCAAGTAGTGTAGTACTACGGACCGCTACATGCACCACTCGGCTGCTGGCAGCAGTTTGGGCCTGACAACAACACTGAAGCCTCCTGTTATTGCAGCACTGAGTCCCGCAATTAGTTTCAGGCGAATCCCGTCTTTACAAAACCCTTACTGAGCTAAGGGAGCCAGAGGAGAGTTCAACCAGCGACTGTGAACTACACCAGCCACGAGGTGCCTGGTGGCCGGCGGGTCCCAGCCAGTTCGTGGCTACACCGCTCCACAAAGGCAGGCAGCACGAGGGACTAGTGGGCAGACGTTGCTCTTAATGAAAGTTAAGTTGGAAGGGTGGTGGCGTAGACAGCACAATATACGCTACGTAGGTCGAGCTCACAGAGCTGAAGCGGAAGAAAGAGTCTAAAATCTAGAATAAGCACAACAATAACATAATAAAACAAAATGCACGTGAAGATTGCAAAAATATAATTTGGTATATATATTATATACACATAGACAGCGATGCACAACTTATATCATAAGCTGCAAGTAACGACAATCATATCATAACGTTAGACAAATGAAGAACTGACCACTAATACTCAACTATGCACCTATTCTATAAACCGCACTCAAAGAAATAGAANAGCGATGCACAACTTATATCATAAGCTGCAAGTAACGACAATCATATCATAACGTTAGACAAATGAAGAACTGACCACTAATACTCAACTATGCACCTATTCTATAAACCGCACTCAAAGAAATAGAAGATGCTTTGCAGAAGTTTTGAGCACGTTTGGGGAGTGACACTTTTTGCTTTTCTGAATGATTGGCACTTAAGTACAGTACATAATTAATACAATCTCATATGGTCGCATGCTAAATTCCTCAATAGTTACATGTTAAAAGAGACGACAGTTGCGCCCAAGCAAAGTTGATGCGCCTAATTGGTAAAGACTCGAGTGCAGAACAGAGAGGTGCTAACAAATTGAAAGTACACTAACCAACAGCGATTTGTGTGAAGCTGCAAGAATTTGTGAGGTAATTAAGCTTGCTCCAAATATTTTGCAGGGGCTCAGCTGGTCTCTGTCGGCGCGAGAGATTCGGGATGGCAGAGAGATGGTGAGGGGCGGTGGCAGTCGTGGCAACACCGGAAGCATCTAAGTTTAAGAGCAGGGGAAATATCACCATATTCTAGACAAGAGTCTCGGCGACTGTTTAGAGCACAGTCGGGGTGGCGACTGTCCATAGCATTTCTGTGGTAAATAGATTAAATAGCTGGCAGTAGACGGACCAACAGGCCCATTCCCATAGAGCAGCCGAAGCTCATGCTTCAGCCCTCTATGAGCTATTGTCATTATGTGAAAATTATTTAGACGTCTAAAGAAGACAAGAAGAGAATAAACTCAGCCAAGGAGTAGATCATGCAAGCATGTTTACTTTCTACAAATGCTGCAGCATTGACAGCGCTTGCGTTCAGGTGTGCAGCAGTTACTGGCGACCCAGTATCAGCCAGTGCAGAACATTATGCCATCATGGTTGTCCCCCACGCCCTCCCCTCCAAGCTACGGTTGATCCCTGAACGTAGAAAAATGCCTGAGGGACGGTGGGCTAACGATGCTGAGAAGCTAGTCCCACAGAAGATCTTAGACACTCTGACTTTCAGATCCTACAATCAAACAACATGCAACTGCACGACGACAACAACGACAACGGCGGGAAAATTGTCCTTAATTAAAAAAGGAAAGCAGGAGGAGGTTTGCACTTTTGTGGTACAAGCGCACAGCTCTCCAAAACAATATTTTCAACTCATGCCGTGCATCACGTGAAGTTAAAGCGTCAACATATACAAGAGTTTACACAAAAAATAAACGTGAGATCAATGTTTGTCAAATGCCACAGTGACGAGGAAATTGTACAAGAAGATAAAGCGATGAACTATCTGGAGCTGTTCACGACATCTGAAACTCAATGGTGAGGGGGCCGCATAGAGACTCTCTTGTTGTGCAACTTGAGAGTTGACCAATAGCTTTGACCCCTTGAATCCTGACCTCCTGAGTGTTGCCCATCCTTCCATACGGTAAAGATTGAGTAGGGTTCCCAGATAAAACGTCATATTCCCTGTAGACACCAGGATTGCAATGTCCGAGTCAGTCGGACAGGCGCTTCTAACTGGGGTCGGGGTCAGTGAAAGTCAGCCACTTTTATTAAATTTAGTCACAGTCTGAGGTTTTGGGAGTTAATATTGGTTAGACCCGCGAGTCGGACTTATCGAACCAACTCCGCATCGCTGGGTAGACACAAGACTGCAGACGTGTAAGTCAGTCTATACATGTACCAGTGTAGGGCTGTCTGATTGTAAGAACGAACTTTTGGCACCTAACCTGATCACGTGACATTACCTGCCATCAAATGTAACATGACTTCTCATGTTATAAGGAGCCGTCAATAATCAACTTGTACTAAAACGTTAACTAGGGACCTGAAAAACTCATTGCAAGCAAGGGTTTTTATAGAATTTCGAGATCAAAGACCACAAAAAAAAACTGTTCTGGAAGCGTCCAGCGACTTGGAGCAAAAAGCTGCAGGCTGTACTACAGTTGCAACAGCATGTAAGAAAGAGTTGCACCACACAGCTCGAGCAACAACAATAAGCAGACAGTCTCGGTGCCACTGCTCCATACCGGACAAACCAGAACTTCCAAAGAAGCAAACTATTGGGAAGCTTGTTGTTCCACCGGCAGGGTCCGGTATTTTTTAATTCTCCTCCACTCTCCAGTATTGTAATTCATTTGGAAGTGCGTCTCAGCCAACATGTTGATGGAAGTGCCACCAGGCTGGTTGACAGTTTCTTCTCCTGCACAACGCCATTGATTATAACATTATTATATGACGTATCGTTATCATAGACTACACTCTTACTTGACGGTTCCTGCTGAAAATATCAATAGGACTCGTGTACAGAACTTCAACAATTTTCCTAAGCAACATGGGGACTTCAAAAGTGTAAACTGTTCACCGTAATGGAAGACACGAGTTAAGGTCAACAAACACAATATGCAGCCAACAGTCAAAGGTCGGCGAAGATCAGTAAATTTTAGAACAGCGAATAGACGTAAGTTTGATCAAAATCATTTTTACGATCTACTATAAAAAATGTTCATGTACGCATGCTTCTTGAAAGCAAATAGGACATGGACAATGTACTTCTCTTTGAGACTGACTTGTTGCTTGGGAAAGATTTTATCGTAGTTTCTTCTATTAAACGCAGGGTCAGTCTATATGGGAGGAGTGAGCCGTGGTCTGTGCGTGTAGCATTAGCCACTGCACGGGCTCATTAAGACAAGTTACGGCATGAAGAATGCGAAGAAAAAACACAAGAGGGTGGGCAGGTATGCACCTAGGGTGCATAGGAAATTCATAACGAAAATGGTACTGAACATGCGTTCCTAGCTAAGCTTCGGATATGAATAAATATGCTTCGTTAGTTACAAATACTGACACGGTGCAGAAGGAACAGCTCATTATGAGAGTTACATCATATACAAAGCTCGAGTAATACGATCACTGTATCTCTTCAAATTTGTACAGAAAATGTAGAACTGGGAAAGCTGTGCCTTTCTTTTCTGTTGTTGAACCGGAGACAACAACGCATTCGGACGCCCAGTTAAGAGAAGACGCGCATAGGACCGCCGTGTACACCACCTCAACACATTGTCAAGACCCTGCACCACGCTACAGAAGTGTGGCAGCAGTTGGGCATTCGTTAGGTGAGGTGAGTTGGCTTAGGTCTCTCTAGCCACGCCGCGGTGCTTTAAGAGAGCGAACAAGAAGGCTAATGGGGTATGTGGAGAGAAAAGTGGGATCTGCACACACGAGTTTCCCAATGGATTGAGAAGCAAGGGTACAGCAGTCGGGTTCAGATCAGATAAACACGCACGGAGCGTCGGATGAAATAAACTCCGCCAGTAAGCGAAGCAGCAAGTTGCCTGCACCACATTCAATAGGTATTCAACACATAGGTACCTACCTAGCTGCTCCTCATACAATTTGATGGTAACAATATGGCCCAGGCAAGAACAAAATGGACGAGCTGCACATGACTTACCTTCAGATAACTTTATAGTAACAATATTGCCGAGGTGGGGACAGGGATTATCCCGAGATCCTGCCATGAAGCCAAGAATGAGAGCCTTCTCCGGTCTCGTGACTTTGTTGCTGGTTCGGAACATTTCCTGTGCCTCCAACATTTGTTCTTTCTGTGGGTAGTAGCAAGTTATTTTAATGAACAATTCAAAATTCCATTTTCACAACAGGGGCGATGTAACAGAGGAAAAAATAGGAGATATACTTACAGCATGATGATAAACGAGGAACCCATGCAAGAGGCTGTGCTAATGCAGGATATCAACGCGCATGTGCATAGCAAGCCGAGAAAAAAAAAAGAAACACCGAACGAAGCATCATCAGTACGAGTATGAAAGTGGAAGCAAGGACAGAAGCAAAGAACAGAGAGACGACTCGAAGGCCTAACAAACTCAACCTACGGGGTCCCTTGAGGTCACAGTTCCCTACAATATAAGATGGGTAAACCTAACCCTATGGCCCATTCTACACCTCCTGAGGGGTATCACAGGCATAACTAAAGTCAAGGTAACGTCAAGAATGAAGATACTTACATGGTTGACGCACGCGGAGGGCTCAAGCTGCAGTGCACCCCAGGGTAATGAGCTGGTGACGTCATAGAATCCTAGTACGTTAATAAGGAGCTATTTTACATTGTTTCTTCGTCATTTCATTTGGACCTCCAGAGTGTCCTACAATCTTTCTAGGTGCACAAAAACATGCATCAAAGCATCTACAAACTTTAGCTTTCTGAAGGATAAAATTTTGAAAGAGCGTTGGCTAAAAAGCTTGTAAAACAGCAGATGAATCCAACCCGGCAAATACCCGCATGTGTCAGAAGTACTTTTGGAGTCAAGTTTATCGTCTTTAAAATGCAATAAATCAAGTGAGTTTTATCATGAGTAATATGGCATTCTGAAGATGGAATCATGTGGTTGAAAATCTTTATGATTTCCATTTATTTTTGTCTTCTAGCAATGACCTGCTATCCTCCATAATTTTAAACCGCTGAAACAAAGAATGGTTTAGATACTATGATTAAACACCGAGATAGAAGAACTTTTTAATAAGATTTGTATAGAGAACATTTCAGCATCAGAGAAACAAATTTCTTTCCTTCCGGCAAAGTAATATTAAAGCAAAAGTTTATGTATACATAATACGCAAAGCCGTACAATTGCTCGGTAAAATAAGAAAAAAAAAACATCAGTAACTATACGCTGCGCGCGTTACAGCAGTAGTCTATAACAGTAAGTGTCGCGTCCAACTCACGTTAACTAACTTGCAAAAAAATTACCTAACCATATTCCTTACACCTAAACTGCCTTACGGAACAATGGTGTTGAAATTGACGAAGGTTAAATACATAATTTTTTCCAATGATACTGCAGTTTTTTTTACGATTAGGGAAGCAGGATCTGTTAACGACGCGACGGCACAGCTTAGGTCCACATTTTACAGACACAGTTCGACCGGGTGCGTGCCTGTTACGGAAAAAGTAACCTAAATAATCAATCAAATTTCATCCTTAAGAAAGCTGAAAAAGTTCATTGACACTTTGATACATATTTTTGAGCAGCAATAAAGGTTGTAGGACATGTAGGACACTCTGGAGGCCCAAATGAAATCCTGAAGAACCAATGTAAAATAGCTACTTATTAACGTACTAGGTTTTTATGACGTCACAAGCCCATTTCCCATGGTGCACTGCAGCTTGGTCCCTCCCCGTGCGTTAACATTATAAAGTCTCATCCTTGTCATAACCCCTTAAAAAACACTCTTCTCACTATATAAAATGAAATTCCATTAGGACAACAAAGTCTTCCTTGAGTAAAGACTGTCAGAAGCTCATTACCCAGGTTGCACTGCAGCTTGGGCCCTCCGCATGCATCAACATTGTATGACCATCCTTGAGGTAACATAGGGTGACTCTCTGGGGGCTTCTCCAAGGCATCCGAAAGCCCACTGCAGACGATATTTTTTTCCTGTATTTTCACTTCACAGCGATCAAATACGTTGCTGTGTCTTTATACACAACAAATATTGGCACTGCTTTTTGAAGCGACATTCACTAAAAATTTGAAACGACAGAGACACAGCACTAGTGACCCTATAAGCAAGCAGATATGAGGTAAACATTTTATCGAAACTTTCGGAAGACACACAGTCTAGTTCGCCACGACAGGACGGAATATTCGAACACGTTAAAGGGAAAACACAGGACAAAAGACTGTCGTCTGTAACGGGCTTAAAGTACACGCATAGGGCTGTGTCCCAAAATAGTCCACCGCGTACAGTCGCTGGACAACGTGTTGAACGCAGCCCAATGTTTTTGGTACCTACTGCGCATATTTCAGACGTGTCTTGATAAAAAACTTCATTTAAACAATTCAATGGTTACATATTACGACAGTTTGAGTTTTATATCCAGATAAACCCAAAATATGCAGAGCTGGTACCAAATATATCAGGCTGCTTCTATTATATTTGTCCAGGGTCTGGACCAATCGGACCAACTTGGTGTCGTATAGACCCAGGCCTGTACTTTATAGAGGCCTTGGCGGCTCTTTATAACAGAGAATGGATGACCGTAACTAACCTAACCCTATGTCTCCTGAGGGTGGAGGCAGGGTTGCTAAGGAACATGAGGCACAACAATGCATCGGTCTAGGATGTTGCCGTCACTACTCCGTGAGAACAAAGTAGACTACCGTTAGAGCCGAAACATACCAAAAGCAGTTCAGCGAGAAGCTGGCAGTTTTCGAGAAGCACGGAATGCAGTGGAGCGCGTACACCGAACAGCGGCAGTTGAGCAGGCCGCTGCCGCTGTTCGGTGTGTGCGCTCCAATGCATTCCTTGCCTCTCAAAAACTGCCAGCCAGTTTCTCGCTGAACTGCTTTTGGTATGTTTAACCCTAACTTCAAACAAGTTAGTTGTGACCTGCAATGATAACTGATCGCTGACGGTTGAGCCACTAGGCGAGCCTTGTCCGGAGCTTCAAGTAGAAGCTTTCGCTTTTCCAAGCCGAATCGTGTTTTATGTGTTAGAACTTAATCACGGCTGCAAACTGAATTATATATATGGAGGAAGATTCAGTTTTTGATAATCATTTAAAATCAGATAAGAGTTAATATCTTGACACTCATTGAGCGGGTCAAAATCAATTCACTTGTTTGAATTTCTAGACAAGTTCAGCCTATTAGGCTTAAATTCGCCGCCCAAAAGATGCAACCCTTGCCGTAACTTCTACAAAAATAACTGTAAAGTCAGCCTGACTGCACATCCCAACTGGGAAGCCTACACGCACCACTGCAGATATGTGCCTCCGGACCCAGAGGCATGCATAGCTGCAGTCGACAAAAGAACATCAAAAGCTTTGGCGCCAGTGATGGAAGGCTGCTATGTAACGATCTGCCGCTCCAACAATCCCCATACCTGGTTAGGGTCAATACCCCCGCAACAGAATTTGGACATAAAATATTGACTTTGGAAGTAAAGCAGAAAAACTCGCCTGCTAACAACAGTCTCAAATCTATGCAGTCCGAGCCTGACATCAACAGCGAAGCATCCTGTTATTGCACGATTCTTGTTTAATGAAAGGGTAGGTCTGTTTGTGCCTTGTGGGTCTCTTAAATGTAAAGTCAACCCGATCGGACACCCCAACGGGGAAATTCACATACACTGGTTCATACTGCAGATAGCTATATGCAAGCTGGCCCCCTGAAAGCATGTGAACTGCAGCCATGCACTCAGGGGCCAGTTGCACAGTTCATCAATAGCTATGGCTCAGGACCGAACACTGTTCTACTTTAGGATAAGGAAACAAGCCATACCAAACCCGACGGTAGTATGATATTGCCTACCGTACTGTGGTTAGCTCGAATCATTTCATTAAAGATGATTAACTCTTCAATGTCCATAATCTAACCAGGAGGCTGAAGCAGGCTAACTGAATTCTCTATTGAATTGAGGGCAGGTGCTAAATGGGGAGCTTTCGCCTCGGAATTATGTTTTCTAGAATATTACCTGCAGCTTTTTCTTGATGCGTGTCACAAATTGTGCTTCTATTTCAAAGGTCAATCCATAAAGAGTATAAATATACTTGGATTAGTGCCTTTTGGGCGCCTAAAATAAAAAATGACGTATGTTTAAACTTTCGATACCTAGTCTTCGGCTTATGTTCACGCCGAGCTTCTTCGGCCACAGTGACAGCACAGATTTTGGGGTCGACGCTTGACTGAATTTTCGCGAGTTGGTTCTCGGAAATCTTTCGGTGCTATTTCATATTTACTGGGTAGTACTTCTATTGACAGGTCATTTATTCTTTAAACTTATTGAGAAGTTTAAGCCAACGCTCCCACAACAAAGGTGATATCACAGAGGAAGAAAGATGAGACGTAAAGTATGTCGATAGACACATGGAATCCTTGCACGAGGGTGCTCCACACAGGATTAACGCGCATGGGAAGAGCAAGTCGGAAAAAGAGGAAGAAAAAACAAAACATCAGCGGTAGGAATATAAATATGAAAGGAAGGAAAGTGGGCACGAAAGACAGACGTCCCAAAGGTCTAACTAATGGCTATGGTAACCTATACAATTGCCCCTGGAGTCGCTGCTCCCCTTATATTACCCCAATAAATTTATCTACTGCTATTGGTAAAATTGTTAGCGAAAGTCGTCGAGTTCACAGAATTCAAACTTTCAAGATTTTGCTAAAAGTATCGGCGGTACAAGCAATTCCGACCCTTATTGCTGATATAGATTCTCACACAAACAATAAACAAAAGGCACATGCCGATGGTATCGGTACACCTCTAGTACCAACCACTTTCCCCCGCGTCCAACCACTTGCTCCACAGCAATTGATGATTTCATACCTCAGTACATTGTACCTGTACTGGGTTCAAGATCTGCAAAGGGGCCCAGTCACTACACATGCCGCCAATTCCAACTGAAGCACATGCAAGGCTGGAGCTGCGACTTGTGCAAGCTTGCTTCCCCACACACTGCGCAAGCCCAATATCTCAGTTCCGCTGCAGCACCAAGGAGGATGAATAGAGATATTAAACCTCCTTGGGCAGTACAAACTGTAAGCTCCGCCCACAAAATATCTGAAAAATCTGATCCGCTCCAACTCATGCCTAGAAATTGAGCTCGAGTTGGAAGCATGAGCGTACCCACACACGACGCAAATTGGCATGAGTTGCGGTTTGCGCACCGAGTTTGAGTAGGCGGTAAGTGTAGTGTGTGAGGCCCTTTGCCCAATGCAGACGAGAAGCAAAACTTGCCCTAAGTGGTGCTTCGCAAACAAATAATCAGAAATGACGAAAAAGTTCCCCGAAGAGCAAATTCAGTCGGGAGGGTCAAAGAATTTTTTTCCCCGACGTATTGGAACAATAATTCAAAGTAACTTGCAGTCCAGTTTTTCGGTTATCTATTCAATATTACCCTGTTTTTGCATAAAATTCTACTTTATACAGTTGCGATTCAATTTTCAGGGCCAAAATTATAAAAATTATTTGTACTAGTATTTAGGTTACAATGATGGTGGCCAGCAGAAACGTACTTGTCAAAGTTTCGTTTAGAAGTTGAAAACTAGAACAAACACAGAGTCGCTGAGTGCTCTTTGTATGGGGAAGAATAAAACCGGCGAATAAACGAGCAACAAATTTGTTCAAGTCAATATTTACCATTTCTATTCTATGCAACTTTTAATAATTTTACCTTGAAGCATAGTAACTGCAATTTTTCCCGTCAAAATCAGTGAAGATGCCGCTCGTTTGCGCATGCATTTGACAAGGCAAGTCTTCGCACGATGACTGAGAAACCTAGGATTTATGGGATTAATTTAGCTTGGATTGATAACCTTCCAGGTTAGTGTATGTAGTTGTGTGAGTCAAGGCAGGCCTATTAAGAATGGGATCTCCAGGGTTCTGGTCTTAGTACCTCTGTTATTTTTGCTTTATGAGGACCCACTGATTCGTTGTCCTGCTATGTGAAGGTGTTTTCCAGAAGACTTCAAGCTGTGTCTGTCATACCAGGGGTCCTCTTTCCGAGAGGAACAGTCTCCACTCCAGAAAGACCTTGATGTCCTAGTGGGAGTTGCAAGATCATGGAATTTGGTCTTAAATAGTGAGAAAAATGTTCTTTAAGGGGTTCTGACAAGGATTATGAGACTTTACAACGTTAACGCAAGGCGAGGGACCAAGCTGCAGTGCACCATGGGAAATGGGCTTGTGACGTCATAAAAACCTACGTTAATAAGTGGTTATTTCACATTGTTTCTTCGTCATTTCAGTTGGGCCTCCAGAGGGTCCTACATGTTCTATAATCTTTCTAGTTGCACAAAAATATGTATCAAGGCATCTTCGAACTTTTTTGCTTTCTGAAGGATGAAATTTTATTATTATTTAGGCTGTTTTTTCCGTAACAGGCACGCACTGGCCAGACGGTGTCTGTAAAATGTGGACCTAAGCTGTGCCGTCGCGTACGCGTCGTTAACATAACCTCCTCTCCTAACCGTAAAAAGACAGCACCATTGGAAACAGCCTGGATTTAACATTCGCCAGTTTCAACAACATTGTTCAGTAAGACAGTTTAGGTGTGGGGAATACGGTTAGGTAATTTTTTTTTGCAAATTAGTTAACGCAAGTCGAAACGCGACACTACTGTTATGCTGGGGTGAGTCGCAATCACGCTAAATCCGGGCTACCATAACCTGAATAAGGGTTACGTAACCCGTGAGAACGCCATCTGGCGACGATCGGAGTAAGTTAAAAATATTAAAATTCCGTTTGATTTAAAATTTTCACATTGAAAGTTCCAAGTACCTGATCTAATTTACTTATTCTGGTGTAAGGTGTTTATTTGTTACGTATTTGAATGAATTTAGTGCTTTTTTTATTCAAAATAGATGCTTGCGCTCAGTGACCTACATCGCCGTAACCCGTGTCGCAGTCGTCATTTGAGCTATGACTGCGACTGATTGGGTCACCGGTGTTACGCGGTGTAGCACAGGTAACCCAAAATATGCTGATTGCGACACACCCGTGCTGAAACGAGCGCAGCGTATAGTAGCTGACGTTTTTTTTTTAATTTTACCGAGCAATTGTACGGCTTCTGCGTATTATGTGTACTTTTGCTTTAATATTGCTTTGCCGGAAGGAAAGAAATTTGTTTCTCTGGTGCTTGAATGTTTTTTATACAAATCTTATGAAAAAGTTCTATCTATCTCGGCGTTTCATCATTCGCATCTGAGCAAATTTCAGTTGCAGCGGTTTGAAATTATAAAGGATAGCAGATCATAGGTAGAATACGAAAGTAAATCGAAAACATTAAGGTATTCACTCATATGATTCCATTTTCAAAATGCCATATTACTCTCGATAAAAGTAACTTGATTTATTGTATTTTGAAGACGGTAAACCGACTCTAAAAGTGCTTCTGACACATGCGGGCATTTGCCGGTTGAATTCATCTGCTCTTTTACAAGCCTTTTAACCAACGTTCTTCCAAGATTTTATCTTTCAGAAAGCTGAACAAGTTCGTAGATGCTCTGATATATATTTTTGTGCAATTATGAAAATTGTAGGACATTTAGGAAACTCTGGAGGGCCAAATGAAATGATGAAGAAACAATGTGAAATAGCCCTTCTTGACGTACCTACAAGGATTTTTTATGACGTCACAAGCCCATTTCCCATGATGCACTGCAACTTGGCCCTTCCCCGTGCGTTAACCTCGTAAAGTCTCATCATCCTTAGGGTTATGCCGTACCCAGCACAGGGAGGAGTATTAGCTGCTCTCATATACTGTGGGAGATACTGCTCTGAGACTGTCCCGTCACATCATGATTTGGGTATATTGATGAACGGGAAATTGAAATTTCATACCCATATTAGACAACTGGTAGGTAGGGCTGCAGGGTTGGCGGGCAGTCTCTTGCAATCAACTGTGTGCTGGTCCCCCGAGTTCATGGTGGCCCTTTTTGTATTATTATTATTGAGTAGTTTAAGTCTCCGTCTCCACAGCAACAGCGATCTAACAGAGGAAGAAGCAAGGGACACATAGTGTGACGATAGATACGTGGAACCCATGCACGAGGGTGTTCCCATACAGGATCAACGCGCACGGGAACAGCAAGTCGGGAAAGAAGAGTAAGAACAGATTGAAGAAAGATCAGTAGGAGTAAAAGATGGGAAGGAAGCAAAGTGGGCACGAAAGACAGCCGTCCCG
>LQNS02278145.1:8517074-8533029 GCA_001587735.2 Parhyale hawaiensis
CTTTCCCATGGACTATCTAGAAGCGAAAGGGCAGAATGCCTACGACAACGCACTGAACATGGTTGCTCAGGCCCATAGGAGAAGCAAAGACAAGTTCCGGGGAGGGGCTCCGACCATGCCCAGGAGTTATCGGATAAAGAAAAGAGTACAGCGCTGGCTGAAGGCCACACCACATGACGTTACACTTGTTAGAATTACTTCACTCTGTCACGAAGTCTACCACTACCAGGGGAAGACAAACGAAGAGAAAAACTTCAAGCCACATCTCAGCTTCGGACGCTAAAAAAAAAAAACTCTCCCCTATACAAACACAAAATAATTAGGGCTTCTGAAATTATAGCCATGAAAAAACTGGGAAAACTTGCAATTCACATCTGCAGATATCAGATCTAAGATAAATTTATCAGATAAGCCTTAAATTAACTAGAGCGAGAACTGGTAATAAAATTTACTGGAATTCTAAAAAATTCCAAGAGAATAGCTGCAAGTATGAAGGCAATCCTAGAGAACTAAAGAGTAAGCAGTCTTGTACTCTAGAGACCAAGTCTAAAAGGAACAAGAAGATTAGCTTGAGTGTCAAAGAGTCACTAGCTACACCCTAGAATGGGGGCTTTAGAATTCCACTCCCGTCCTGCACGTGGCGTAAGAGGCGACCAACGCAGGGTCGATTCCAAGCGACTAAACTTGAATCCCTTCTCTTTGGCCACCGGCTGCTGCTTGTCAGGCGTATAAGCCTGGAGAAGGTGGGGTTGTGGGAACCCGAATGTCCACCGTGAGTGTCATCCCCCATAACCTGGCGAACCTGGGGGTCATGTTAGCCTTACTCGGTACGCAGCTCTGCCGAGTGGACCGGATTTCTGACTCTGCTTGCTTCAGCGTATGGGATTTGTTTCTTTCACTTTGTATATATCTGTATATTCCTGTACATTTCTGTTTACTTCTGTATTTTTCTGTTCATTTCTGTTTTTATCTTCGTTTCTCTTTTGCTTTCTGGTGACGTTGAAAGTAACCCGGGACCGGGTCAGGCTCGGAGGTATCGTGTCATTTATTGCAATATCAGAGGACTGCATGCGAACCTCGCGGAGCTTGGCTTTGTGTCCCGTGGGGTTGATGTGTTGTGCTTATCCGAGACGTTGCAGAAGATTCGGAGGCACGACACGGAGCTTGCCTCGGCAGGTTTTCAGTCCCCTTTCCGCAGGCCATGGGGATCGGGGCCTGGATTCCGGGGCATGGCCGTCTATGTCCGGAGGGGTTTCTGCGCGTGCCGGCAAGCAGTGCATGAATGCGCCACGCCAGTCATGGGTTCGTCGTTGTGAGGGTGTGTGGCCGTCTGAATAATTTTTATTTATTCTCCTTATATCGGAGCCCCACAAGTGATGATTCTCTGTATGACTGTTTGCTGACGGCGATGACCTCGATCTAGAGTACGGATCCTAAATCCGCGTTTATGTGGGAGATGTCAATGCACACCACAGGGACTGTGTCACCGACTGATAGTCATGGTGTGGCTGCGTTGGACTTTTGCACCTGACTAGTTGTGTGGAGCTAGTTCGTGGGCCCACGTATGATGCTAATAACTGTCTCGACTCTCGACCGGACTTGACTGTATCAGTGGGCCCCCTATTGGTACTATTGACCACTCGCACCTTGTTATGTCCCTGGACCTGAATCAGCTGGTTCCTGCGGTAGACACCAGGAGAGTGGTGTTTGTTAAGAGCAGGGCTAACTGGGAGGCTATTACTGGAGCAGTAAGGGCGTTACCTTGGCGCCAGATAATCTGCAGTGACGATCCTATCTCTATGCTTCATGAGTTGCCTGTGTCAGTTTTGGAAAGGTTTGTCCCGAAGAGGAGTATTTTTGTGAGGTCAAGGGACAAACGATGGTTTGACGACCAGTGTCGGTTAGCTTTCGAAGCTAAACAAGCGGCTTATCGGGCATGGTGGCGTTTGCGTGACCGCACGCTTTGGCTGACCTATGTTGATTGTAGTGCCGAAGCTATGCGTGTTTATGAGGGCACAGCATCGTCAGAGGCAGCGTTCCAGGGAGTCGTTGTTGAGTATTGACCATCCACATCGTTGGTGGAGTGAGCTAAATGGTTCAGCTTTTGGGGCTGAACCTTCGTTGCCGTCCCTTGTGGGTCCCGGGGGGGGGTATCACTGCTGATCCCTTGGCTAGGGCGGAGCTCTTGTCGGCTCACTTTGACGGAAAGTAGAGCAGGGACGTGTTGTCATTACCCCATGGATGTCACCCTGAACTTCGTTCAACTTCGTTGGCGTTCAGATCTGCAATAATCAAGGTGCTGCTAGGGGCCTTGATCCTTATGGAGGAGTGGACCCGGTGGGCATGTTTCCTCTGTTTCATAAGCAGCTTGCTGGCGTTCTTGCCCCTATGCTAGCAGTGATCTTCCGGCGCCTGATACGGCTAGGAAATTTTCCCCATTGTTGGCGTACTGGGAATATTACTCCTATTCCCAAAGTTCCAGTGTCGCCCATTGCAGCCAACTACCGACCCATTACGTTGACGCCCAGTTTGCCGAAGGTGTTCGAGAAGTTGGTAGCTTATATGCTTGGCCGTTTTGCTGAGGTTACAGGTTTGCTGGTTTAGGTTGTTGTGACGAATTATTGTCGGTGTCACACCATTTACAGTATGCGCTGGATTATGGGTCTGAGTCTGGTGTCCCTCAGGGTAGCGTACTTGGCCCGCTGTTGTTCGTTATGTATACAAGGGATATGTTCTCTTCGCATGAAAACACAATGATCAACTATGCCGATGATTCCACTTCGATAGCAGTGATACCTACACCACGCATGCGTAATGCTGTCGCCCAGTCTCTGAATAGGGATTTGTCCCGCATTAGTGCCTGGTGTTTGGCCTGGAGTATGAAGCTGAATGCCAGTAAGACCAAGTCGATGATTGCCAGTCGATCTCGAACCCTTGTGCCGCAGCATCCACATCTGGAGACAGCCGACACCTTGCTTCAGGAGTCTGGCTCCTTGGAGATTCTTGGTGTTTTTGATGAAAAGCTTACCTTTGAGCCGCATATTAGGCGACTGGTGTCACGTGCTTCCAATAAGATTGGGCTCTTGCGTAAGGTGAATTCTGTTTTTGGTGACAGTGAGGTTGTTCGCAGATGCTTTTTTGCTACCTGTGTTGGAGTATTGCTCACCGGTCTGGGCTTCAACTGCTGACAGTCACTTGTATCTGTTGGACCGACTTGTTAGTTCAGATAGTAGGCTGTGCGTGGCTAATGATTTGGTGAACCTGTCCCATAGGAGAAGCATTGCCAAACTCCGTATGTTTTATAAGGTGTACAACAATGAGAGGCATTGATTGTATTCGTCTGTCCATGCACTTAAGGTGTTTAGGAGAGAAACATGTGCTGTGGTCGGTGCGCACATTTTCACGTTGGAGGAGGTTAGATGTCGAACTAATCAGTTCGGTCGGTGCTTGGTGCTTCATGCCCTGGTCTGTTGGGGTTAGGAATTCTTTGCCGGCATCGGCTTTTGGACGTGTTGCCCAGCAGGCATATAAGACAGCTGTTAATGGCTTTTTGTTGGGTTTCCTTTAGCAGCGTTTCGGGCTTCCCGGCGTTGCAATGTGCTTCAATTGGGTCGTGCTACCTGTCCCTGGTGGCCCGTGCGTGAAGTTTTAATATTATAATTATAATAATAGCTGCCCAGAGGCTGAGTCCCAAAAGGGGACCCTTCGCAAGACCAAGTCTCACACCTGCACACTAGAAAATTTTTGAAGTGTTGTAGTCTCTCCACTGTACGCATGTAAGTTCCTTAATCGGACTAAACACAGGAAATTCTCAAGTTTCCAAGCTGGGATCCTGAGCCCTTCACATCACAAAGTAAAGTCCAGAAGCACTAGTGGAGGAAAGGAGCTGAGATGTTGACCCAAGCACGAATCGTCAAGGAGTGAGGCTCTAGGGCGACCCTGGGTCTTATATACTACCCTAGGACCTAGGAGGAGCCCCCCCCCCAAAAAAAAAAATGAGGCCGCGTCCACTTATGGCCCTGAAGAGTGAATCTGGTTCCGGGATTAAATCCCCCCAAACAAAAATGCAGAGTACCACCTACTGACAATCTATGAGTGTGACGACTCTTAACTGTCCCCTGAAGCAGAAGAATCAGGGATCGCCCTTGGCGGTGCGATTCTGGGTGCTACCGACAGAAGTACTCTGCTGAAGTGACACCACTACAAACAAAGATCACAAATAAATTCTGGCTTCAGTACCAATATGAATTTCATTAGCACTGGTTTGCTTGGCGGAGGTATGCGTTCTCGGAGTGCTTCTCTAATTACGGAATTACCAGTCTACACCTAGTTTTACCACCGCTACCAGAGCTAAGGTACAACGTGGAGATTCACGTGCATTCACTCACAAGCAATATATAATACATCCACATGGAGCAAGATATAAGCACATTCCGGAACACTCCTATAAAACCTTCTACAGGAGATCTGGGAAAGATACTAGGCTCTCCCATTCTATATTGAGAGATGTCTAATGGCAAACTAGTTGCTATGCTATTCGAAAATAACTCAGTTCATTGGTGCCTTGATACAATGGAAGCTACAAAAGTTAAATGATAACTGCAACCTCATAGGTACAATAGGCCCACTGACAAGCCATCAGTAATTTGCCACTCACTTGCATCATTATTACGAGTTATGCCTCTCGATCTGACAGGTACGGTGGGCAGCTGACTTTTCTTGATGTTGACCTGAGCATCACTGGACCGCATCACCAGCTCTGCTCGAAGGGCAGCAGCCTTGGGCTTGCGCTTTAGATTGAAGTGTTTCGGCACCACAGGCTGTCATCGAGAGCATGCCAACGATTAGATTTAAGGAAAAATAAATAAATGTAGCAATGCACCTAATAAGTAATAAAATTAAAAACAAAAATCGTAAAACTACAGCATTTATTGTGGAGACAATGTACAGCTGCTTCTCCCATTGGTCACAAGTGAAGACAACAGCAGTGGGATTTCTGCCTGTATAGGATGATGAAGCTCATATCATTTGGATCTTATCCCAAGATTTTAAAAGTTCAGAGAAGCCTTGATAGATTAGCCACCTGATTGCCCAGAAACTCGGAAGACACACACACAAAAAAAAAAATCAACAAACTAACCCCTTCACTGTGGGTACAGAAAGGATTTTATATCAAGTTTCATTTATTTTTTTTAGCAGCAGTACACCACCGTCTCGACATAAGCCTTGACTACCTAAGAGATTACAAACAGTTGCGGTCATAGCTATCACTCAATACTCCGTCACTGTGACTAGCTATGTCTATAGCCATAATCTTGTAGTGACCGGATTAATGAGTGACAAGTATCAAATTAATTAGAAAAGAGCAATTCGGCACATATCAGGAAATTGAAAGACTCCCGTAGGTAAGGCCACAGTCACACATGCAGTTCCTCATTTCACGGATATTCTTGAGGCCCTCAGTCCCCCCTCTACAGTACCGGGTTAAGGAGTGTGCATAGGGCAGGGTTGGTATTAAAAGCCCACCTAATAAACCCGTCCCCCCCACAAAAAAAACGCCTAAAACCCAGCTGGTAGTTTTTTTAAAGAAGCTTTTTTTAGCAAATAAAAGCTGGATGACTGTGAATCACTTTAAATATAGTCAACACTACAATACTAAATCATATATTGCATTACATTTGGTTGCACACTTCAAAAATATGTTCAGAAGCTGAGCCCTCACCCTTCAGTAAAACGTACTAGAGCCTACTTAGCTCACAGATTCCAAATAAAAACTGATAACTTCTAAGTTCAAACTAATAAAAGAAATGTATTTATTAGCTAGAACCGCAACTATCAAAGCATAGGTACTATTGGTGGATAGCCTGATTGAATACTCCCTACTTTTTCCATAGCTTTGCTGTAAACATGACTTGGCTTGCTGAGTGTTGCACAGCCCCCCCCCCCCCAAACAAAAAAGTTTTGTACTATAGCAAATAGGTACTGATTGCATAGATTGAGATTCAATAGGTACTTTTTATTTCAGAGCAAGTTAATTGCATGTGAAGTAATTTGCAAACAAATGTTTAACAATTTAAATCAAGTCATTGGTCAATGAGAATACAGTGAGTCTCACAACTGTGAATTGTTTTGTCATTTAATATCTTGAACAACAGGCTTACAGTGCTTCAGTTGATTTTTTTTTCTTTTAGGAGGAATGAATCAAGTTTTGTGGCAGTTTTGGGTGCCCAAGAATGACATTACTACAGGAAAGGCTATCTCAGCTATTTTCTAACATTATAACCACATTATTACATATAAACCTACAAACTTAATTTAACTACAGTTTAGCTAGTGGCAAAGATGAACAAGTAGTCAAGTATTCCCACCAAACTCTGTTTCAATAATAGGGCTTTGAAGTAGTGAAAGTGTCAACCAATACACCATGTAGAGGGTGTTACACAACAGAAGGTAGCAGTAATTTTAACTGTAGAATAAACAAGAATGCCTTGTGAAAAGGAACCTCATCCACAATAGTGGTGAGGTTGAAAGTTTTGAGTTGGCAGCTTTGAAATTTTTCACATCTAGGTCAACCCCCACCTGACTACCCGACTCCTTTCTGTCTGGAAATTTTTAGGTGGAATGATATATGTACAAATAGACACACACAAACAAATATAGACACTCAGGACAACAACATTATCACTTTTCTCTATTGACTGATGACACTCACCTCTCTCACTTTGTTTCTGGGTGATAAATAGTCTAATTCAATCCGTTCAAAGCAAAACACGTAGGTACAGCTTTTTTTCATTTTTCTAAATACAGTGGAACCCCGTTTTCCCGGACAGCACGGGGGGAGCCTCTTCTGGGAAAACGAGAAAATCTCAATTCCTGGAAAATCCCCCTTTTACCGGACGTCTGTCCGGTAAATTGAAACGATTTCCGGAAAATTCAATACCAGAAAAACCGTGGTTAACCGCGCATTGGTGAACCGAATTGAAGCTATTTCAGGCACTGTCAATCCACACAGCATTTTACATGTAAATCTATGCATGAAGTACCAGAAACTTGAGGCAGTAGGTATTAGTGCTATCGCGACTTACGGTATTTTGCGAGTGATTGCATCCACGTTATCACACAATTTTTCCTAATAACCTTTTCTGTAAAGGCATAAGCCGCAAAATCTTTGAAGACAGTTACCTCATGTTAGTTCCGTCCTGCCCAAGAAAGTTTCTTTCTTCTGCTACGCTAGTATTAGTGCTATCGCCACTTGTGCGATTTTGCGAGTGGTCGCACCCGCGTGATCGCAGTATTTTCCTCAATAACTTTTTCTGTAATTGCGTAAGCCACAAAATCTTTATGGGGGCAGTTACCTCATGTTAGTGCCGTTCTGCACAAGAAAGCTTGTTTCTGCTGCTACGATAGTATTAATGCTACCGCCGTTTGCGCGATTTTGCGAGTGGTCGCACCCGCGTGATCGCACAATTTTCCTTAATAACTTTTTCGGTAATTGCGTAGGCCACAAAATCTTTATGGGGCAGTTACCTCATGTTAGTGCCGTCCTGCACGAGAAAGCTTGTTTCTGCTGTTACGATGGTTAGCGTTATTGCGACTTGCGGATTCATTATTCACATTAAAAATCCGAAATTAAACCCATAAATTTGAATTTAAATCCCTAAAATAGCACTTCTTAAACGAACACTACAATGTGCAGACGACAACTGAACGGAAATGACGATGGTTGCCTTCCATTTCCTGGAAGAGACGCTGCGCAATAGGCGAAATTCAGTATCTCTGCAGCGTCACTTCCGGGAAATATTTTGAAAGTTCAGACTTTTCCCGGGAACTGCTGAAGTTTTCCGGTATTCCGGCTTGGTTTCAGTTTCCCGGAACGTTCCGGGAAAACCCCGGAAGCAAAAATAGTCTGGGAAAACGAGAATTCCGGGAAACCAGGTTCCGGGAAAACGGGGTTCCACTGTACAGTATTTAGATTCTTTAGAATAGTTGGTCACTGAAACCAGTCTTGCAGCTACATCACAAGTAAAAAGCAAGATCTATTGAGGCTGAAATGTAATTAATAGTAATGGATATCAGAGTTGCAGGATATTCGCCACATGCTTGTAAAGTCAGTGAGAAAGCCTAAATGGCAAAGATATGATTTGCAGTCACAAATACTGATATTTTGCTCATATTCACTCATAGCATTTGTTGATTGATCATGATTTCATATGGATTTTCAGTAACACTGAACAATACACAAACTAATGAAAATCAGACTTTATTCACACCTGTGATCAAATTCATTAGCTACCCATTTGTTATTCTTACAAAGTGCTCATATTGGCTACATCTGTTTACCCTCTAGGTTTAAACTTGACAAACTTTAACACACCCTGTATATAGGCTACCGCATGGATTCCATTTTCTATATTTTTTTCAAATTTTTGCAAAAGCTTTTGTTTCTGCAGAATTTTTGTACACATCAATGATTTTCTGCAATCTGTGCCTTGCATCTGGCTAGACAAAGTCATATGTAGGGAACTGGTCAATATGAAAGATGAACTAAACATAAGTTATCATTTAATTTATTAGCCAGTTATCAACTGTCCCATTTGAGGCATTTTTGACAGCTTACTTATATTTTATATCATAAATTGTAACCATTATTTATCAATGAGTTTTTGGAGGAATAACCTCTCTCAAAGCAGTTGAATCCAATGGAAACATTGGACACATCGCCAACCCCTCAAAAAAAAAAAAGCCCCAAAAAACAAAAACCCACTACCCACCGTTTTTTTTAAACCCTGGGCTTTTCCCAACCCTGGCACAAGGCTTTGCAAATCAAGGCTCCGATCTTACATATTAGCAAATCTTGGTGCTACACCAGTGACCCAGCCAGTTGCAACTCGTGTCACAATCATGGCTCAAATGACTGCGACACGGGCTACGATGATGTAAGTCACCGAGCACAAACGCCTATATTGAATAGAAGGAGCACAAAATTAATTCAGACACGTAACTAATAAGCTCCTTACACCAGAATAAGTATATCAGATTAGTTAGTTGAAACTTTCATTCACAAAATTTTGAACAAAAAAACACAATTTCATTATCGTTGAGCTTACACTGTTCATCGCTAACTGGCGTTGTCACAACTACTTTTCGTGTTGCGGTAACTTTTTTCAGGTTGCAGAAGCCCGGTTTTGGCATGATTGAGACGCACCCTGCACCAGGGCTCCTCACTTTGTGGAACGACGAGCATACTTAACACATCACTCTAGGCCATGGAACTGAAGAGGCTTTGGGCTTGTTCATCGACCAAAGGTGCTCTGTCTACACTCACCACCAAGGGAAATTCATTGAAACAGTAAGTCCATGCTTACCTATTGGCTCACTCCAAGACACCTGTCGATTGCACCGAAATACATATGGCGCAGTAGGGGGGATTTCATGCCCTCCCCCTTCAGCTCCTTGGAGCACTAGCAGGATAGCAATGATAATTCACAGCCATTCTCATAGATACCGGCAAATTTTCTTTGGTTAGCTATATATTTGTTGTACCTACTTTTGGCCTTTTATCAAGACATAGTGCCTTTGGCAATGTACCGGCCTTACCTTCCAAAAGCTTCTGGATTGTTTAGGAACAAGTCACTGGAGTAAAGCCATATCAGGATGGAACGGCACTCCTCTAAAAAGGATTTGATAGTTTCCATCTTCTACATACTTGGGATTTCGAGCTTAGTAAGAAACGAGAAGGTATAGTTTTACTCAGAACAAACTGGAAACCCCCAGTAGTTATCACCATCTACCAGGCTCCTATCAGGAAAAAGGGGATAGACCCTTCACCGGTAATCTGAAGCACATACAAAGGCGGTCTACTTCAAGAGCGTTGACTTCCAGCAACAGCTGAGAGTCGAATGCCCCTGCTTCAGAACCTGGTTAGCCCGTGGCTTCCCAGGGAGCGTATCTACTTACTGCAACCCCAACTTGTCTCAGGGACTATCTTTCCCAGCAGCCGTCTGTGGGACAAGGATAACATTCCAAGACAGCCCTCAGGGGGCTCAGGATGGGCAATAGGGTTAGGTTAGATAGGTTCGCCCTTCTTATGTTATGGGGCGTGGCGACCCCTGGGGGCTCGTTTAGGTTACTTTAGCCATTAGCTGGCATTCGGGACGTCTGTCCTTCATGCCTCTTTGCTTCCTTTCATTTTCATACTCCTTCTTGCTCATGCTTTATTCTAATCTTCCTCTTCTTTCCCGACTTGCTGTTCCCCTGCGCGCCGTTGATCCTGTGTGGGAACACCTTCGTAAATGTGTTCTCCATTTCTATCGACATACTATGTCATTGCTTCTCCCTCTGTTACATCGCTGTTGTTGTGGAAACGGAGGCTTAAACTATGCAATATATTAATAACCCAGACTGAAGACTATGTTGTCATCGGCCCTCAAGGGGGACCCTGCAGGTAGCTCTCAGCCGCTATCTTCTTTAAAACGGCTTCCTTGAACTGCTTGAGAAGCGAAATGACTAGTTTGGCATCCTACCTTCAGGAAGTCTACTGCTTCCACTATCAGAGCTTCCGCAAGTGACCTTTTCAACCGAACTGACCTAAGGAGACTTAACCTCTTGGGACCAGGAGACGCTAATCAGGAATCGCGTTCCGGCCGTGTCTAAATCCGGCCTAATTATAAAAGGGAAGCTTCTGACCCATAATAGACTATCATAAATTCCTGTGCAACAGCTCATCTGCTCCTATTGCCTCGCAATTCTCCCTTTTTAGAAAAAGGGAAAGATTTTTCTGATGAAAACTTTCTAAGAGAGTTTGATACATAACTATATTGAAATCAATTCGTTCTTTGAGACTTGAACCTCTTATCAGAGGCTATGTTAAATTGGATGCTGAAGGATATCCTGACCAACCTGAGCCTGTCTCGGACCTGGGGATTCTTCGCAGGACTTTTCCGGAACATGGTCGCCTACCCTCCAAACTTCTGCTTGGATCTCGGCCTCCTCCAGGTAGCTACCAGACCTACCATCGAAGCCTCTTACGACGGCAGTTTATGTTACATGCACACAGCAGATTCCACTTCCTACTCAGGTTCCTACCTGGGTATACATTCTCTAGCTGGCTCTTGATTAAAGGCTAGATCGTAGAATTGCGTCTGACGGATCCTGAATTGTCCAGCACTGTGGACCTGCAGTTAGATTAACCCATCCCTTATAGGATGGCCGGCCTTTAGCACAGCAAACTGGTACCTGGTCAGAGACCCTATGGGTTCCTGCCCTGGTTTACCATACCACTTTTTTTACGACTAGCAACATTTTTTCTGTAACATATGTGGACACAGCCTGTGCCAGAGCATCAGCCTAAAGCGTATGCAAGTTGCTAGTCCCTGTTTAATGGTATACAAGCCATTCCGAAACTACGGAAATACAGGCTTTTTCTGCCACCATTTACAAGCCAGAAATCTAGTCTCATCTGATGTAACTTACACATGTTTCTCCTAGAGGAAGCTTCAGCTGTTCTTCATGGAGCAGCTCTACAGGGAAAAACAGGCGTCCTCTAAAAAAGCATCTTGAAAATCTGCACAATAGCATTACAAGCAGCTTACTAGTATTATCAGTTCAAAATTTGCAAAAATTTTGGATTACTCCGTCATCTCTTGGGGAGACAATAACTCAAACAGTTCCCCAAGGCTTACCATCTTTGTCTATGGGAACTCTCCCACTACCGTAGAGCTGGTCATTAGATTATGTGACTATCTTTGGATAGACCATAAGAGCCAGCTCTACTGACGTCTCTCAACTAAACTGAGCATTCGGTTAGTCTGTTACGCCTCATCGCGTCGACTGCGGCTATATTCGCTGTATTTGAGAAGCTGAAGCGTCAAGTTTCTAAACTCACTGCCTCCTGTCTCGAAGTCTGCGAGAGAAGCTCTTGCTCCCTGAGGGTAATGGCTAGACTCAATTAGTCTAAGGCAGTAGTACCGCTCTGCCAGGGACATATACCTAGTTGGTCTGACACCTGATATGCCTTGGCGTCCAAGATGGAGGACTCTCCTTACTACATTGGGGGAGACTTCCTCCTCAGAACTATGGCTGCCACCTGGGCCAACAGCTGTCCTTAAGCCTCTCTAAAACAGTCTTGTTAACAAGTCTATAGCAACAGCACTCTACTTACTAAGGCCTTAGCTCTAGCCAGTCTTTTGGCCTGGAGATACTTTAACACCCGCTTGGAGATCATCAAACTTTGTATGCTCCGTCAGAGCCCAGAGTAGGAAGACCTAGCTGAGAAATTTAACTAGATACCATTTTCAGTCTGCAGTCTTTTACGTTCTCTGAACTTAAGAGACCTCCCTTCCCCTCGAGAATACTTCTCTAGTGCTTCGGGAAGCAACATGGCGCTGAAGCGCTAAGACTCACACCCTAATACCTTTTAAGCAATTACTTTAACTTCTGGACTATGACACTCAAGTTAGCAGGATTCCTAGTTCTTCATATACAGGCCTTGTACCGAGAACTTCTCCGAGACTATTCAAGTCCCACTGGTAAGCATAAATGCTTACCAGGAGGTGTTCAACGTCGGTTGCTACGCAACCTATGATGCTGCGATGCATCCTACTTCGGCAAAGTACTTCTGGGACTTTATTGGATACTTCTTAGTTCATCTCTGTTGAGGCTCTAAGGAGTTGCAGGAAATACACTGTATTATCTGGCCCAGATATTGCCCGCCAAACGTGATCTATCCTCCTAGCATTAACTAAGTGCCCAGCCTCCCACGGCAAGCACTGTCAGAGGGTTTGGCGATTGTCAACTATAATATTTCTCAGTTTAATTCGGTTCTTACATTTTATCGCCAACTGCGACATCCAGAAGTACTGACCCACCCAGCCAAAAAGAAATCGTAATAAGAGAAGGTGTTGGTGTTAGTCCCAGCGTTAATAGGCCTCAAGTAATGCCATTCAAGTCAAGAAACCAACCCTTGTTTGGAACGGTGATTCCCAACAAGCCAGGATAAGGAGAATTACTATACCTACTCCTCTGCATCCGCTCACCTTATGACTCCTCTATACATATACCTTTAGCCTTGCTAAAGATGGAAACCAGGATAACGTAGTGTGGGGACCCTAGTCCCCTACACTAGATGTTATCTAGCCATCTTCTTAGAAGTCAGTGCAGCTTTAATATGTAAAATTAGGCGTTTAACCTGCGTCAATCTTGAGAGGTGGTCTACAGGCTTTCTCTCAGCCTGGACTTAAGAGAATAATTTCATCTGATTTTAGTGCTAGTCCATCCATCTGCCAATCCTTCAGGTTATGTTGGCCTACAATGCTTAGCTTGGTTTATACACAGACGCTCTTACCTAGGTAAGCTTTTACTCTATTTGCAGCTTGAGCTCTTATCCTTCAACGCAGGGAAGAGGAGCCAACCCTTCTACAACGCCCAAGACAGGCTAGTTCAACTCCTTCACAGTAACCATGGCTTACACATTACCTTAGCTGGACAAACTACAATCGCGTTTGTCTCAATCTTGGTTACTCTGCCCTTCTGAGCTTAAGTTAGGCCACTGAGAGATAACCAAATACTTGAGCTCTTTTCCAAAAAGAAACAATTCTCACCCTGGACCAACTACGTCTGTGGGCCTTTGTTAATTCTACGCTTCTAGCAAGTTATAGTGAGAAAGTTTAAGCCTCCGTTTCCAAGCAGAACTATACCACAGAGGAAAGAGCAAGGGACATATAGTATGCCAAGAAAAATGGGGAATCCATGCACGAAGGTGTTCCCACACAGGATTAACGCACATGGGAACAGCAAGTCAGGGAAGAAGAGGAAGAACAGAATAAAGCATGAGCAAGTACGAGTATGAAATCGGGAAGGAGGCAAAATGGGCGTGAAAGAAAGACGTCCCAAAGGTCTAGATAATGGCTAAGGTAACCTACACGAGCCCCCTGGCATTGCCGGGCCCCAGAACATAGGATGGGTGAACCTAACGAACCTAATCTTATGGCCTATGTCCCATCATATGCCCCCTGAGGAGGTACACTACTAGTTCATGATCAATGCTAGCCTTATCATAAGATATTCAACAACGCCACGGCCACCTGCTGATTGGGGGTTAAGTTCAAACAGGGCTTCAATGTTGTATCACTTCCTGTGGTTGATGACTTGGTAATCTTGGGTGTCAAGTTTGATCCAAAGTTGACGTTTGAGCCCCACATTCGTTCGGTTACCTCACGTGCATCGCAGAAAATTGGTCTTATGAGGCGTGCTTGGAGGGTGTTTGGCTCGGTAGAATTGACACGTTGCTTTAATTAATTTGCACTCCCTCTTCCAGAGTACTGCTCTGTAGTCTGGGGTTCTGCTGCCGATTGCCATCTGAGTTTGCTTGACAAAGTGGTTCGTCGATGTGTGTTCATGCTGGGTGGTGTTGTGCCTTGTGATCTGGCACATCGTCGCAGAGTTGGTGGGTTCTGTTTTTTTGTATAAAATCTTCAACTGCCCCAGTCATCCACTGTCTGAGTTTCTTCTGGATCCATTTGTTTGAGTGAGGTATACTCGGCGTACTAGTGCTCTTCATGAGTTTGTCTTGGAACCGTTACGATGCAGTATTCCCGTTCATTTTTTCCATCGTGAGTGGATGTTTGGAACGGTCTTGATAGCTCTGTCTTTGCTGGTGCGGGTATTGGCAGCTTTAAACGATCCGTACACAGAGCTATTCAGTGATCTCGGATCTTCTTTATTTTCATTCTTTTGTTTTCTTCACCCGCTGGGCTGGTTGCGTGGGGGTTTGTTAACCTCATGGACTTTCTCCGTTTCCACGTCGCCAGTCTGGTGTGATATAATAATAATTAAGCTGGGTCTAAGTATAAGGATACACCAGACAAGCCTCCAAGGCTGAGCAGTTTCTTGGCTAAGTCACGATTGACAGCCCGAATTATCCCTAAGCTTCAAAGGAAAAATCGGTTCTGGAGCTTTCCTCCACGCACACACATTTAGAAACACCAACCTAAAGGTATTGGATCGTTCTCAGTCGAAGTCCAGCCACGACAAGGACTTTTTTAGGCAAGGTCAACCTGACCGTCTAAATCTCAAAGCTACAACAGTTGTGTCTTTCTGGGGCAAATCTAAATTTGGACAGCCAGAAGCTTCGCCTTGCAGTGAAGCCCACTGTAGAAATCCAAGGCTTAGGGTTAGTAAGATAGTTTGCTAGCACAGCAATTCTAAGCCGCATCACGCTGAAGGCAAAACATTCTGTCTCGGCATTTCTGCCTGAAGGTCGAGAGCGACTGCAAACTCACATAAGTGAGTTCTGTGTCTTAAATGTATAAAGCACGTGCATCTCCAACCCTACACGGCTCGGTTGAACGAATTTGCTCAGCCGGACAGTACCGAAAAGAAAAGCCAAGAAAGAAACGCCGGTGCGGCAGGCCCCATCTGTGGCCTTCCACACGGGCGAAGGAGGACTCCCATGGGAAAAGGTCGGCCACCTCGATCAGCGACCCACCTCGCGGAACAGAAGGGGAAATATAGAGAACCTACCTAACCTAAAAAAACTAACCTTCTCATCAGGCACTGCACCAAGCTGCAACATCCCCTGCAGAGAAGACACTCAGGGCTGTGCAAATCCAGACCTGGGCATAATGAATACCTAGATCTCGATGTATTGCATCCATCAGCATAAATCCGAGAATCATGAATGATCCATGATAATATTCAACAGACTGCGTCCGTACTTAACCCTTTCGATACTGATGGTACGTATATGTCCCGCATCAAAGTTTTGCTTATTAAAACCAGTGCGTTGTTTCTTTCCCTGGGAATTTAGACAACATATTTAACAATCCGTTGGAAGTCAGTGGTAGTATTTTATCTACGACTGAACTAAACTGTAGGTGAGCTCAAGTGACTACAATGATAGTGTTGTTGTAGTATGAAGTTTCCTGCAGGGGGCAGATTCTGTCTGTTGGGGCCCTGC
>LQNS02278145.1:8609443-8652895 GCA_001587735.2 Parhyale hawaiensis
ATAGAACACCAAAAGCTGTCTATAAGGAGGGTAACGCCTCAGAACGGTTCTAAACTACCATTTAGACGCCCCAGAGTTGGGCGCTGTCGCGGGTCTGGTGCTACCGACAGAAGGTGTCCTGTCTTCGCGAGCCACTGAGAAAAACTCGTTGCAACACTCTATCCATTTTCAAGGGTTACTTCTTTGCTTAGAAGAATTTGATGTGGCGTTCATGCAAGCAATTCATCTTGTTTATGAAGTATTATATTTATAGCTGTAAGTTTAACAACCATCAGTCAAGTACACTATAAATCTCTTTATAAATTTTAGTTGATAAAATGGCATTTGTGTTTAGAAAACCCTGTTCATAGTAAGGCAAGAGTCATGTATGATAATCTTGCCTAGGCAATATCTTTTCACTCTATTTTTCAGGTATATGAATATACAATAGTTACAATATGCCTTTTTTTGGGTTCTGTAATGTATTTTAAAAAGTTGTTTACATCATTACAGTTATGCCAATTGAAAATGGATATCTTTATACTTATAGGCATATAGATGGATAGAAATTTTTTTTCTGTAATATTTATTGGTTTAATGTAAGTAAACAGGAGAGGAAAATTTAAACCAAAAAACTGTAGCTAAATTTATAATTCACTCAGTCATAAGGAAAGACTCGCACTTGAACTATCTAAACTGTTTGGTTGGCTTCTGAGCCTTCCCTACAGTGAGGATTGGATGGCTATAAGGAGTTGGTAAGGAGTCCATTTTATGCCTTTGTGATATATATTTTACATTAATTATAACTTCACCTTTCAAAAGATTAAGTTCCGTACTGGAATTACTCTTGTCTGGACTGGAAATATGCAATCCGTTTTCTTCGTGGAATTTTGCAATTCCTTCATGAAGTTTTATTTTCTTCAAATGCTGGAAGCCTTGTCTAGCAGGGTTCCCACACGTCCTTGAAGTCCTTGAATGTCCCGGAAAAAATTTGTGGTCCTTAAATTTTTATCCTAGTTGAAAATGTTTTGACTTTTATGAAATGTCCTTGATGTTAATAATTTCTTTTACTGGTCAAGTTAATCAGTGTGAAATGTGTCTGAGCCAAAATGTAAGGATTAGGACTAGTACTACATATAGTCCTAATAAGGCAATTTGTGCATTGTCTCATGCCTGAGCAGTCAATCATTTATGAATACAATTTATTGCATTATTTCTGTAAATCTGAGTGTAAGAGAGATCAACATTAGCTGGTGGACCCTATCCGTGCCACAATATATTTTGGCCTCACAAGCCCAAAGGTCCCAAGTCCTTTCTCCGCCGGGGATGTTGCAGCTGGCTGGAGTTCTTGCTGACGAGGTTTGTTTTGTGAAGTCAAGTTGGTTCTCTGTTTTTCCCTTTCTGTCAAATTCAAATATTTTAATATAAACCTATTGAAAAAGGTTTTTCAGATCCATCTAAGGGCTTTTTAGTCGTTAAGTCAACTTTGTTTGTTTAACGAGCTAGTTGGGGGAAAAAAATTGTAAGTATGAAAATAATTATTAGCTATTATTTAAACCATCCGTAAATTTTTCCTTATTATTCTACCCCCCTCCCATTCAAATCTAGTATTTTTGTTGACCTATTTAGGTAAAAACGGGCATTCTAATCTGTTTTTTTTTTTTCAGGAATAACGTTTTCATTGGGAATGCTTAGTTTTCGAGATATGTATTCCACTTTGAAGTTCCCATTGCTTTTCTATGAGAAAAAATAACCGATGTTATCATAGGCCATCTAGCGACCCCATAGGAGCCTAACCAAACCTAACCTCACTAAATCTAGGTTAGCTTACGTTCCTATGGGGTCGTTAGCAAGCCTATAATAATGCTGCTTAATTTTTTCTCAAAGAAAAAAAATTGAGAACTTCATAGTCAAGTATCTCAAAAACTAAGCATTTTTAATGAAAAATTTAATAATGTAAAAGTCTTAGAATGCTTTATTTTGCCTAAATGTGCCCACAGAAATAGTGGATTTGAGTGGGGGGAATAGTGATATAAAATAAAGCTCTTTAAATAGTGTCCTTGAATTTTTTATTTTGTCCTTGAAATCTCCTTGAATTTTTTCCCATCTCTCTGTGGGAATCCTGTCTAGGTTACTGTGCTCTGAACGTGAGTGGTGTGCTGTAGGGAGTGCACCGTGAGCGTGTGTTGTGCTCCAGGGAGTGTATGCTGAGCGTGAGTTTTCGTGCTTTATGGAGTGTACTCTTAGCGTGAGTGTTGTACTCTGGAGAGTGTACCCTGAGCGTGCATATAATGCTCTAGGGAGTGTACCATGAGATTGGATGCTGTGCTCTAAGGAGTGTATCCTGAGTATAAGTGTTGTACTCCAGTACCTGTGTTCTGAATGTATATATGTCATCCTCCAGTGATTGTATTTGTTTTGGATTATAACAACTTATGTGCATGTACCATACCAAACTATCTGATCCGCCAAACACGGAAGAACTCAACGATAATATAGTTGTAAGCATCTTTTTTACCATCCTAAATTACTCGGAAGGCGTAATAAATATGCTTGAAATTGTTTTCCAGAAAACATTATAAGCATTAAGTGCCATCTTTATTCCGTCTAGAATTTTCCGATGACCAATCAACTTTTTCCAAATTTGTACTGACCCAAAGCACACCACCTTCTCCTCATTGGCGTCTCAAATGATGACCATTTGTGCTATTTGCCACCCGTGTTGTACTTCAGTCATGTCCATTTAGGGTAGAGCGGCATTCATCAGTAAAGAGGACTGTCAATAAATCCATCTTTATGTAATTTCCTTCTCATTTAACATTGTACTGCTAATGAAAAGCTTTTAGAAGATGCTTATAACAGGTGTTATGTTCTTGCCTAAGTGCTTCAGAAGGCGACACCTGTAGATTTTGTTACTGTAACACCCCTCTGTGACATAGGATAACCCATAGGATTAGGTTAGTTGGGTTCCCCCATCCTATGTTATGGAGAGCAGTGCCTCCAAGGTATCCTGTAGGTTACTTTAGCCTTAGCTAAGCCTTTGAGACGGTTTCCTTCTTGCACACTTTGATTCTTTCATACTCCCACTGATGCTACTTTCCCCTCATCTTTCTCGATTTGCTGTTCCCATACAAGTTGATCTTAGGTGGGAAAGCCATCTTGGATGGATCCCACGTTTCTGTTGACATACTACATGCACCTTTTTTCCTATGTGAAATCGCCTTTTGTGAAAATGGGGGCTTCAACTACTCAATATAATAACTAGAGCACTCTGAGAGCACATAGCTCCCCCGAACGAGTTCACCGTTAACAAAAAATTTAAATTGGTTATGAAACTGGGTTCTGAAACTAGGATTTCCTTTTTATCTGCTCCAAAATCTAATCATTTGTGCTTTTTGACTGTAGTAACAGCTTCCTTTTCCTAATTTTCTTGAAGATCCATTCATAATTTATAGTTATGTTACTGACAAACATTAGTCAAACCCACAAACAGACCAATTCAACAGCAAAGTTTTATAGAATTTTATTTTACAGAAATAATGAACAGTAATAGCAAATGACCCATGTTTGTGTTCATTCGTACCCATCTCAATAACCTGTTGTGAAAGTAAAACCGTTATTGTGAAACTAAATAAGGTTATTGGAAAGTATGTGAATTTTATTTAATACCACAGTGACTCCAGGTTATTCTAGATAATTCTACTTAATTTTCTTATCTGCATCCGTGCAGTGCCTCGTTTCATCTCTTGTCACAGTTCAGACATTGTGGTGAAAAAAAAAAGACGTCAGAATAGAGTTAGTCGGAAAATTGTAAATTCTTCCGTGAACGGTAGTGGCTATAAAGTTAATTGAAGCAATTTGAAGTTCATTCAAACTGATTCAAATCGCTTAAAGTAGGTAGGGCCTATTTACAGAAGTACAAAAACTTTAATTGGTACTATCCAGAACGTCACAGGACAAGGAAGAAATTAAGTTCTCACCTCGATCAGCACAAGAAGTGTGAAAAGCAAATAAAATCTCGAGGATCACTGGCAGTGTATTGTTGCAAATCTCAGTATAGAGGGAATCGAAACTTCTGGATCCCTACAGAGAGCAATTAAGAATGAGCGCTGGAGGATGCAGACCAAGGAAGCTCTTCTTCGTTCGGCTAGACACGTTAAAGCCTCATCTTTTTACCAGCAAATATACTGATAAAGGCACCTGCTTCTGGCCATTGGTTCTCTGGTCAGATGAAACTAAAAAATGAAACACTAATCTTTCAAAATTTCTAGTGTAAATTTGTAACAGTCTGCCTTATCTCTCGATCTGGAGCATGATATAGCCTTTCAACACGATAATGACCCCAAGCTTCGCGCAAAATCTGTTAAATGGTGGGTAAACTATGAAGTTCATGTATTTCACCGGCCAACCAAAACACAGATCTCAATCCAATCGGGAATTTGTTCAATAGGGGGGGGGGGGTGGTGTTGAGAGAGGGGTGGTTCTTAAGAAAAATGACAGTGCCAGAAAACCAAAAAGATAGGCCTAAGTAGTCAAAGATATATGCTGGTGGCTGTGAGAACCTGTAGTGAATGTCAAATACAAAATAAAGATACTTTGGGTGGTAGTTATTAAAAATTAGGATATTACAACAGCTTATAGAAATAGTACGAATAAATATGAACACGGGTCATTTGTTCTTTTACTGTTTATTGTCTTTTTAAAGTAAAGTTCTATGAAAAATTTGCTCTTGAATGTTATTTCAGACCACCTTCAGAACTTTTTGTATAAGGATTGCCAAGAAAAGTAGCCTGTCGAAGAATTTATTCAAATATATTCAAGAACAATAAGGAGTATGCATAATTTCGGAATGTAGATAACGTTCAAACACGTCTTGACTAGTCACACCTGGGTGCTTTACTGCTTCAGATGACGAAATATACCTGGCAGTTGTCCTTAGGCCACCGTTATCAACCCTCGGAGAGACAGCAGAAGACTGTACGAGTTTTAAATATTTTTATTATGTAGTGCAGTGCTCTCTTCCAAGGATCTGTAATGCTTCCATTTAATAAATTGTGATAGGTCCAGTATCATTTTCTTTAAGCTCTGCTTTATAGTTTACTACGTTAATATTGCTGCTGTTTCACGTGAGTGGTCGCCGTTTGCTTTCATCTGCGCAGACCCAGTTTAGTTTATCACCTTAAATGCAGGTAGCTCTTACCATCCGTCAAGGGGTCGGTATCTCCGTATGAACGCATAGCCACTCTGTTGTTAGGGAAACACAAAAGCTTCCTAGTGATTTTGCTGGCTTTGTGTGTTGCCTTAGCGCCTGTTAGGCATTCGAGAAGTCTTTTTTTTGTGCCCACATTGCTTCCTTCCATTTTCATGCTTAAACTAATGATTTCGTTCTTGTTGGTTTGGTTTTTTTCCTGTCTTGGTGTACCTGTGAACGTTGATCCAGTGTGGGAACACCCTCTTGCTTGGGCTCCGTGTTACCATGAACTTATTTCTTTCATTTTCGAATCGCCATTATGAAAAAAGGAAGCTTCTACCCGACAGTATAGTAAGTTTTAGACCCCCTAAATGCAGGGGCTTTTGAAGGTGTATTACCTCGGAGGTACAGTAGCTGGAGTGGGCATCAGCCAGTTTTAGCTAGGGCTGCTGCATAGGGCTTGCCTGCAGCTTTGCCAGATTGATCGTTAGAAATAACATATTGTAATTCATATGCTCGGTTACCTTTACCGCCCTTCGGCAACCCTGGTGTGGGCTCGATCTGACGGTACACTGTGAGACGTCAAACGATGAGGATGATTCCACTCGTATTCTGCCAGGTGTCCAGTCCTAAAGCTTCAGACAAGCAAAGATATTATTCCCGTGTGAGTACTTCAGGACGGGGAGGGCAGAGGCACCAGCATTCCACAGCCTCTATCGACAACGATCAGTGGGTAACTGCTGCTGCCACAGCTGAGCGACAGCTCTCAGCCGAACGTGCTGGATGTTTTTACATCTTGGCCTGAATGTATTGTAGCGGTGAGGCTCATTCCAATTATATTACCTCCAAGTGTGATGTTGCAAACTATGGGTGTCGCTACTACAGGCGGTGCTGGGTGAGGCAGTGGAAGTGTCACCCTCTGCTAAGCTGCGCTGCTGCATCTTCGGCAACCACACCAAAGTCGCTGACAGGGCCGTCCTCTTCAAGGCATTTGTGGGAGACAACTGCATTATTGGGGTAAGTTGGCTGGTGTCGTCTGTGGTGGATGGGATACCCCTGGGTTACTTTCCTTGGAGTTGCTCAAACGTAGGCTTCAGAGAGAAAACTGTTCGACCATGCAAAAGCTGATTAGTGCTGTTATTAAGTCTGGTACCATGATGCAGAACTGTCAGAAATGTGTTCAGCTTTAGTCGAATCTATGCCAAATCGAGAGCAAATGCTTGTAAAAGTGAAAGGAAGTCATACCTCCTATTAACTATATCAACTCTCATACCATTGACATGTTTTTTTTTATTAACTCAAATTTAGCAAATAACTGTATTATTTCATCTTTGTCCGAATAATGTGCACAGCGCTGTACCTCGTCAAGCTAATTACATTACCCTGCATACCTCGCATTCTCGGTAGGTACGTTCTGCAGTGTCTCGTGCCGTATTTTACACACACCTCTCCCCACAGCCTGGGTGTAGGGTGACCCAGAGCTACCTCGGCGACAATGTTACCCTCCTGCACAACACCACGCTGCGGCCGGGCTGTGTTGTGGCCTCCGGTGTCACGCTTGGTCCTGACGTCACTCTGGACCGGGCGTCCCGAGTTGCGACGCTCAATTTCTGGAACAGCCTTGATGAGTTTGACAGAGATGATACCAAAGTGGGTAAGTCAGCGTGTATGAAATGTTCGAAGTAATATAGACTATGGTTACTGATTTGGACTCCACTTTCGATAGCGTCAGAGATACTGACATGCAGTTGACTGGGAAATCTGTTGAAAGAACTGCTGTTGCTTCGAAAATATGTTTATAGCTTCTATTCATCAGTGGCCTCTAACTACCTATATATATTTATTAGCTCTACCCCAGAACCGGCCATGAGTGGTATTAGACAGGAGATTGAAGTACGTACGTATGCATAAGAATATTTGCTGTTCGCTGCAGTGAAGCTGTCAGACACGGTGGTGCTGCTGCCCAAGCCCCAGGACTGGGTGTCAGACAGCACTACTGCGGACTACGGCCTCAGTTGCAACAGCGATGAGCAGCACCTGCCTGTGTGGGGCCTGCGACACGACGACTTCGAGCTGGTAGCAGAGCAGGCCGAGAGCAGCGCTGGTGGTGATGTGTTGGACGGTGACATGCAGGATGTTGACGGCGAGGGGTTAGATGAAGATGAACAGAGGGAAGTGGGTGAGTAAAAAGGCCCCTGTTGTTCAGCTTTGTAATCGCAATGAAAGGTTAAGGCGATGTCGTGACATACGCCTTACGCTACACTGACGTCATCTGCCACGGGAACTTTACCGACTACAACGGTAAAGGTAAAATTTCACATCACAGTTCTAAAGGAAAGTCTAGATTTTGTCTAGTACACTGGATTTTTTTTTATGTTCCAGCATTAATTGCAGTATACAAACTGGCGAATGTCAGTGCCACTCCGCCAGCGATGGTTCTCTTCGCTATTCTGACCAGTAGTATTTTATGACACCATCTGATGTAAGTCCCACCTCACCCTTTAGAGATGTATTCTGGCGGACCCCGTCCCTTTCAGAGTATTTTTTTTTTGCCTCACGCCCCCAAGGGGCAACCCGAGTGACTTTCTGCAGGCGATGTTGCATCTGCTGCAGTTCCTGCTGCTAAGTATAGTTTATAATGTTTGGAGGTCCCGTATACTTCACATCCTGCTCCAAGAGGTGGGACGCCGACCTATCGTACGGGACTCCTGCTACCTGCTCTCGTGTGGGGAGCCACGAAGGGGTGCCAGTACGTACTGTCCAACTGTGACTGCACCAGGAAGGCGGAGATGAAAGTCATGTTCACTGAGCTATGTAAAGAGACGGAACCTTAACTGTAGGTATCACTCATTGACTGGGTACCCTCGTAATACAATGGCTCTAGGCGATAATAACAAGTCCCAAAGTCCCAACTCAGTAGGCTATCAATCAGGTGATGCATGTGAAGTTTTGCGACCTTTTGCGTTCACGGCGTTCATTGTTGTCTATTTGTTGATTGTCTGCTTTCATTCAAACCCTTAGCCTACAATGATTGTACTGCTACCCCAGGTGCGGTGTGCCGCGCTGCACAAACAGTTACTGCTACTAGTGTGTCTCCTGCAATGTAAAGGGAATCGAGACCAAAACAGAGTCGTTCGTGACGACACAGCTCGTCGTAGCGTTAGAGGAACCAATTCACTTTGCATCTCGCGGAGCTCTCACTCTTCAGAGATTTTTCGTACCTTGCTGTACAACTACCACTACTTACTGTACTACAACTTCATAGTATATACTCCCAATTGTGAATGTGAACAACACCGTGGTGGTGTAGCTATAACGTCAGTGCGTCGTGCCACGCAGTGATTTCACTTGACGAATTTTTGCTTGTAAAATCATTCCTGTGCTCTTCAGCCGCCTTCTTCACCCGATTTGAGACCTCGTGACTTTTTACTTTTGTCAAGATTAAAGAATTTTTTTTTCAAAGAACAACATTTTAGGACACGGATGAAGATTGAGCGAACTGTAACTGATCAGCTGTCGGCAACTCCAGCATCTGAGCTCCTGCTCTGCTAGAAAGCGTACAAAAACAGTCTCCTGCGCTGTATGGCTCGACCAGGCAACGCCTTTGGGGGGAGATAACGTGTGAATTTATTTCAATTCAGCGCGAAAAAGTTGTAACGCCTCAGTCTCGAGACTTTTTTAGCGATGCATTCCCTGTTGATGGATTGCGACAGCATTCTCAGCCTGCTTCATGTTGTGACAACTTTTTATTATTCAGACTTCGACCGTGAGGTGCTGGACAGTTTGTGTATCGGCATCAAAAAGAAGACGGAGCCTGGCAAAGTTGCTTTGGAAATCAACGCTTCACGGTACGCCTATAACATCCCTCTGGAGACCATGCACCTCTATGTTATGAAGGTGAGGCTGAGACACGGTGGTACTGCTCATATTTCAGCTGTAGTTGTAAGCGTTGTGCATCTACTTCTCCTTTGGCACTCAGTTCTGTGTAATGGACGTTAAAGTTCGAACTTGATTTTGTGCGGTGTGTCCATGGTGCGTATACCTACTGTAAATATATTTTATTACCTGACTCTTTGGTACCGAGTCTTTTGACTACATTGTCTACTTGAGAAGCGGCTGATCTTAAGAGTTTGGATCAAAATTCGGACTATACCTGTATTGCTAGTGCAGCATTTGGTGCGACTTTCGGCACCGCCTTAACGCAGGGCCACACTCGAGTCATTTGTTCGCTGTAAGCAGGTCGAAGCGACGGAGCGTTGTTTTGCTTCCGTCTCAGCGCCACTGTATCTCTACCTAAGGACTTGTAAAATGTTAGTTGTCACGCTAGCTAGCTTTTAGCTAGTGTCACTGGTGGCGTTTTGGATATTTCGTTAAATTTAGAGTGAATTAAAGGTCAGAAACGTGTGTATATTTTTCTGTTGCATGCAAGGAAGTAAAAGGATGTTCTGATGCATTTCAGGCTGTGACAGCGTGAAAAGTCTAGCTCTAGTATGAACCCAGTTTTAGGGACAGTCTTACATTTTTACAGTTACGTGAAAAATTAGGAAACAATGAAAAATTCGCTTTCTCTAGAACCAAATATTGAAGTAGCATGAAATTTTCACTGATGATTACTTTATACCTAGTCTTTGATGTCCCTATGTAGAAGCTTCTGCCAAATAATAGAAATTTGTTTATCACATATTTATGGTTTCATCTGTCCAAAATTAGGACACATTATCATCAATATTGCATCCTATTCCTGCTGCGTTCAGTTTGGTGTGGATGGTATTGATAAAGATATTAGATTAGATAGCTGGCAGTAGACGGACCAACAGGCCCATTCTTCGAGGGCAGCCGGGACTTGCGCAGCGGCCCACTGTGAGCCATTGCCATTATGAAGAAAAGAAATGAGATGATTTTTCAAGCGCGATTTACTGCTGCAGATATGCAGAGTTCGAAGACATAAAGTTAGTTGGGGTGTGAAAGATTATGGATCTAGGCGGCATCTGAAGCTTTAGCTGTTAAGAGTTTGTGATTTCTGGAGTTGTTCGTAGCTGTGGAGTGTGTCGCTTCCTGCTTGTCAAGACTGTTTTTAAATACATTGACTGTCTCTGCACAGATAACTTTGGAAGGGAGTCTATTCCAGATATTCAGTATAAAATACGGAAAGAACTGCTGGCTTTGAGTAGTTCTTCGAGCTCTATGTTTGAGTTTCTGGCCGTTTTACAGGCATTCATAACGTCTCTCTCAAAAAGTCCTGTTGTTGACACGTCGTTGGAGCCATCCATGTACTTGGAAAGTTTCTCTTAGTTGTCCTCTGAGTCATCACCCATTGATAACATTGCTGAGGCTAGCATGTGCCCACTGGAGTCTGTGCGCCCGTTGGAGCAAGCGTGTGCCCGTTGGAGCAAGCGTGTGGTGTGCCCGCTTGAACTAGAACAGAGGCAGCGTGTGCCTGCTGGAGGCAGCGTGTGCCCGCCGGAGGCTGCGTGGGCCCGCCGGAGGCTGCGTGGGCCCGCCGGAGGCTGCGTGGGCCCGCCGGAGGCAGCAATGCAGAATGGTGAAGGAACGTCAGAAGATCTTGTTTATTGTCAAATTATTGACATCTTATTAAACAAGATTTATAAGATATAGCTATTCCAACTATAAGTAGCAAGCATACTACTTGATAGCAGCAGACATTAGCATATTTAATGTTGTATGTGCAAAACGCATATATAACGTAAATCTTTGTATGAGTACGGTATTACTTCTTAGGGAGCATAGGGGTTGCCATGGAGTTTACCTCGTTAGGTTCGTCCATTCTATGTTACGGTATAACTCACTTCTGCAGGAGTAACACTCTCCGAGGACCTCCAATGGGTTGCCTCTAGCAAAGCATTTAGCATGTCTTGTCTTACTTAGCCATTTTGCTTTCTTCCTTTAGCATGCTTTTACTGATGATACTTCCTTCTGCTCTTCCTCTTCGTGCCGGGCTTGCTGTACCCATCCATGTTGTTCCTCGGTGGGAACACCCTCGTCCAGTGGTTCCACGGTTCTATTGACATAGGTACTCTAGAACTACCTCTACTAGGGCTAGGGAGGCTCAAGCTAATTTGGTTGTAATGTGAATCTTATGGATACTAACTATCACGAAATGCATGCGGAGCTGTCGTGATGAGCACGTACCTCGCATGCCTCATGCCATGCAGCGGATGCGCTGTGCGCTATGTGTCACTGTACCGTGTGTTGCACCAGAATATCCTGCTGTGTTACGAGCGGGTGGAAGAAGGAGACGAACCATCGGGCAACTGGCCAGCCTGGCCAAAGTGCAAGCAAGGCCTTACAGCGTACAAGGAGGTGCTGCAGCGCTACCTCAAAACTTCGGATGATTATATGAATACAATTGAGGTATGTTTGTCTCGCGTACCACAGCTATGCGGCTTTGTTTTTTCTTCTTCATTTGCGATGTTCTATGGTTATATATTATTATTTATTATTACTATTTTTATTTCTTTATCATACCGCGAACGAAGTGAGAGAAGTGCTAATGTTTTCATTGATGATCTAAGCATGTATATTTATATGTTAGCCTGTCTACCCCTAAGAAAGGGTGAAGGAGTTGAGCAACGCTCGTAATGTTTTGCATGGAGTCAGGTGGGTCGACTTAGATGTGAAAAAGGACAAAACTCTAGAGTAAGCTAGCAGATATGATGGCGGTGAAATTTGCCCCCCCCCCCTCCGCGTGATGGTTTTGCTGCCTTGGGCGTTCTAGCTACATGCTCTGTTTGATGTCGTCCCCGTAAGAAGTATGTTTATCCCTTCTACGCATGAAGGTCCAACCGCAATGGAAACGCGAGAGTAACCGTATGCCACTGTCTTCAGAATAGTCCATTGTTGACATCCGTATTTATGTTGGTCCCTTTAGGGAGCATTGTGTTATTTTAGTTATGTTCGCCCTTCCTGTGAGGCTGTTACCTTTGCACCAGGGGACCCCACAGGTATTCCTAGCTTTAGATACCTACGCCTTCGGGTCGCCTTTCTCTGGCTCCCACTTAGCTTTCTTCCATTATCATCCGTACCTGCTCCTCACAATGTTTTTTCTGTTCTTCCTCTTCTTTACCGCCTTGTTAAGCCCGTACCCGCTGTTGCTGTGTGAGAACACTTTAGTCAATGCATGGGTTCCGCGTTTCTCTCGACATACCTACTCTATGTCCATTCCTTTTCTTCCTCTGTGAAACTTTTAGTGTGTTCTCAAATGAGACGTAAGTTAATCCCTCTAAAAGTAATAATAATTATTTTAGTGGTAGTTCTGGGCACTTGTGTTGTGTCTAGTGGATTGTCATTTCGCTGGATATCTCAAAAGTGCAGACCCATCCAGAAACTGATGCCACCAAGAAATAATTAAAGTCGTGGTGTAGATGTGTTGTTTTTATCTATGCATTTCTGACTGTTTTTGATCTGTTGTCAACATCTCTCAACTTTATCCGATGTTGTTGACGGCGCACCGTATTTAAGGAAAGGTGAAGTCTAACAATTGGCGTGGCCTTGCGTTACAGAGGCTGGTAGAGCTGGACGACCGTGTGCTCCCCTGTGCCGTCAAGCTGCTCTATGAATTTACACAAGAACTTGAGCTCGTAGACGACACTGAACTTCTCCGTTGGTTTGCCAAAGGCGGCCGCACTCCTGACGCTCCTAGTGAAGGCTTCAGCCAGCTCAAGGCAAAGGTAAGCCCTCACGTGGCGCTGCTGGGCTGCAGCGGGTCCACACCGCTGTCTTTTGGTCACCAGACGTGCCACTCAGTGCCCCAGGGCGTTGGGTGTCCGTCTAAACTGCAAAAAGTGTTCAACTTTCTTGGACAATTGCTAGTTTTGCTGACATGGCGGTTAATATATTAGTAAACCCATAGACACGCGGTACTTGACGGTCCACTCCTCCCAAGTGCACCCAATAGCAAGTTCCTACAACGTCAATAAATTCTTTTCCACTCAACATAGCGACCTGAAGCAAAAAATGAACTGTCCTTTGAGATGCAAAGAATGTACCTCTGGAAAGAAGCACGCATACAGGAGCACTGGCCAAGGGTAACTTGCAAATTGATTTTAGCTAAGCTTAGGTCATTGTGGTGTCCTAAAATTCAATTATCGTCGTACATGATCGATATGTATCCATGAATTCATATTTCTTGTTGGTAAACACACTTCTTGCATCACCAAAAACGGCTTACGGCTTACTTACTTTTTCTTCTCTATTGACTGGAAAAGACTTTATTGAAGGTTATTCAATTTGTCATGAGGTTCCACTTCCGAATTGGAGTGGGCAGTCAAGTGTGGTGTGGTCTCTGGTATATCTTTTGGTAGACCCGCTGAGTGACGCAACTTTGTTCGCGAGGACAGAGCTAAGCAGTCGGACGCTGAGCAGTACGTATGTTGGACCAAACGACTGTCATGTGCGGTCGGCTCTACAGTGAAACCCCACGGAAGATTTACTGTTAGGCCAATGTTGCAGTGAACTGTATAGTGTATACCTCTGCTCGCTGCAACCTTCCCCCATACCCCCCCTTCTCCCGTCTGTGCCATTCATGTGGCGACTTAGCGTTAACTGATGCTAGTTAATGTTGACCAGTAAACACTTGAAGGCCGCGGACTACAATTCGTTCTGTAAATAACCTTAGTGCCTTTGGTTCTGTTTCGTACGGTGTTGTAGCAAGAATTTCTGCCCGACCTGGTATGCTGTATGTCAATATATCTGTACTACCAGCCGCCGCTGTGCCTGTCACGGCTCCAGTCGCATTCAAGCATAATCGGACAGAGCTCACTGCCTTCTCATTTTCTCTCATGCTGTGTAGAAAGAAAGCGGGCGAAAGTGAGGCTCCGGTGGGAAGACTCAGTGAAAATTTACGCTCCTGGCTGGCCATTCAACGATCATCGGCTGGTAGCAACCGGGATAGGGCCGTCAGTGGAAGCCCTTCTTGCACAGGAAACTGTTGGGCTCCTTGTGCTCGGTTATTAACTTTTAATTCATTGCTTTCACCTACCTATATTTCCCTGTTTCTATCGACGTACTCTATGTGCCTTGTTGTTTCCTCTGTGACAGCGTCTTTGTGCAGAAACGGAGACATCAACCTCGGACTAACTATCCGATGTATGCACTAGTGTGGAGCGAAAAAGGGGGGTTTTGCAACTTTTTTTGAAATGTGACTACCAATAGAGATATTATGTTGCCAAAGTGCCTCAAAACAATCATTTTGAAATTATAGAAGTGTAGATGAATATTTTGAAGTGCCCCCCGAATATTAAATTTTGTAAAATTTCTAAAATGCAATTATCTATACTTCATAATTACAAACTGTGAAGCTACATCCAATACCAAAATTATGTAATAATTCATAATACTATTAACATACTCAACTCTGCAATGTCTATTCAAGCATCTTCAGGTGGTATCATGCTAATAACATTTATATGTTTTTTTTAGCAAATTTCCTAGATTTTAAATTACTGTTATGGAGCTTATAGCACCTTCTTTAGTTTAGTGTTGTTGCTTATAATTGTGTAATCAACTTAAAAAAAATGTATAAATGAATGTGTTGACTATCCAGCACTTTATTTAATTCCAAAATATTAATAAAAATGTATAAAATTCCCAATTTTCAAGTCTTGGGGCACCTCAAGGTGCTAAATTTTTGAAAAACCCTTTTAATATAATCAATCCTATACAACATGGCAACAAAATCACACCATTGGAAAAAATATTTCGAAAGTTTGTTTTTTCGCTCCACCCTAGTATGCCCTCTTGAGCCACGACTGCTGGTATAGAACAGCTGAACCTAAAAATTTGGAACATAAATGAAGGATATCGTTAGAGAGAGCTTAACTTGTAACGGGAACTTCCCTTCGAGACTGCTCTACTGCCTGTATCGTGATTATTAGAGCCCGGATTTATTGCGCTTAAAATATTGCAGTTCTAGCTCCTAAAAATTGCTCTTATTGCACCTAAAAATTGCTCTTATTTCACCTAAAAATTGCACTTATTTCACCTAAAAATTGCACTTATTGCACCTAAGCAATAGGAGTGGAAGAAATAGGAAACAAGGAAAAGGCAAATACAGCAAAAAGTTAAGACCAAAAAAAGGCGGATAGCAAACGAAAATAGCACGTCAGTGTATCAACGGACACCTATATCAGTTCCAAATACCATTTATCAGTATACATTGCGTTTGTGCTAATTGACAATTCTTCCTGATAGCGAGACTGATTCTTGAAAATATCCCGCTTTACCTCTTCTCATGATGTATCCCCCGAACGAAAAAGGTTATAAAAATTTAATAGCCAAATTTTAAAACTGAATTATATTGTTTCCCTTACAATTGCAGGGAACAATATTGCAAAGGGAAGCAAGTGTCATGGCGTTTGAAGTCTTGTGACACGTGGCAGTGATAATAAATGCTATGAGTTGGGCACACGTCCCTCATCGTAACTCGTTCACTTCCGAATATGAACACGAGCTGGGCGTCAATTTTTGTTGTCTCTGTCCACACGTAGAATTGTCCCTCATTCATATGAATGACGCCGCGCGTTCAGTTTTGATATCATTTCTTTATATTTTCGCTTATATTTCACGTCGGTTTGTTGAAGTCACATTCATGTCCTATATTCTAATAGACTGATTTTGATAGGAGCAGCCTATTTTAAAAATATTTATAGGCTGATAAACCGACAGAAGAGAACTCAGCACAGAGCAATCAGTTGGACTTCCAAATCAAAGATGGCGTCGGCGGTTTTACAACATTTTAGGTTTTCTCTCTTAAACGGGAGTACTGTACAGTGATTCTGATCATTAAAGTGAAGATAAATAAATTGTCAACTTGTCCATGATCTGTGAACGCTGCAGAGGATAAATTTAGCATTTATGAGTTTTGTTTACTGAACTTGAATGACGCAGTGCGAAAAAAAAGGGACATGCTTCAGTCTACCGCTTTTGCTGCAGCCGCGCTGTGCCCTCAGGGGTATATTCTGGCGCGCCCTTTCCCTGCTGCAATATATTTGGGCCTCACACACCCAAGGGTCTCGAGTACCTTTTCCGCAGGAGTTGTTGAAGCTAGCCGCAGTTCCTGCTGACGAGATTAGTTTTCTATAGTTAGGTAAGCTCTCAATACTTCCCTTTCTATTTCGGGAGATGTACTGCCGATCGAGGAGGCCAACCTATTCCCGCTAGACTTCTACCTTCTTGTATTTCGTTTCCTTCCCCTGTGCGGCGTAGCTGAGCGAAAGCGTTCAGCCGGAGGGGGGGTTGGAGATGCTCAACTTGCGCTTTTTTCCTGTCAGTAGCGCACTGATCATCTGTAACCTACCGACAGAAAAGCTGAAACAAAAATCATTGACAATTTAAAACGCGCCCTAGCGGCGCACGAACCTGTATTGAACCACAGGAATAGTTCAACGCGATATAGACATAGTGTCCCTGATGCGCTAGTAAAACTTCTACTATTACTACTCCTAGCGACTCAAATCAACGCGCCGCGTCCATCGGTTTGAGTGAACGTGGTACAATGAGGGATATGTGAACACGGTCTAATATATTGCATTTAAAGCTATCATTGCAGTTATTGCACTAACGCTGGAAACTGCAGTTAATCAGGGCTCTAGTGATTACCCTCCAAGCGATTGAATTAGGTCACTCGCACACTGATGAGCTTCATCCCTCGTATAAGAAACTGAGCTGCTGCACATAAAAGGTGTGCTAACCGATCGAAAACAAATTGGTTGCGCTGGTCATTTTATTGCATTGAGTGTTGATGTGAACACTGTACTTTTGATGATGCAGTGACAGTCGCTGTCCAGGTGGTGGTTTTGTGCTCATCAAAGACACATGGTGGTTCTGTGCTAATCAAGTGTACACGTGGTTACCCAGCACTAATCAGGGTACATGTGGTGAGCCTGCGCTAATCGCGTACACGTGGTGAGCTTGTACTAATCAGCGTACATGTGGTGAGCCTGTGCTAACCAGGGTACATGTGGTGAGCTTGTGGTAATCAGCGTACACGTCGTGAGCCTGTGCTAATCAGGGTACATGTGGTGAGCCTGTGCTAATCAGTGTACACGTGGTGAGCCTGTGCTAACCAGGGTACATGTGGTGAGCTTGTGCTAATCAGCGTACACGTCGTGAGCCTGTGCTAATCAGTGTACACGTGGTGAGCCTGTGCTAACCAGNAAAAATTTAATAGCCAAATTTTAAAACTGAATTATATTGTTTCCCTTACAATTGCAGGGAACAATATTGCAAAGGGAAGCAAGTGTCATGGCGTTTGAAGTCTTGTGACACGTGGCAGTGATAATAAATGCTATGAGTTGGGCACACTTCCCTCATCGTAACTCGTTCACTCCCGAAAATGAACACGAGCTGGGCGTCAACTTTTTGTTGTCTCTGTCCACACGTAGAATTGTCCCTCATTCATATGAATGACGCCGCGCGTTCAGTTATGATATCATTTCTTTATATTTTCGCTTATATTTCGCGTCAGTTTGAAGGCACATTCGTATCCCCTAATCTTATAAACTGATTTTGCTAGGAGCAGCCTATGTTAAAAATATCTATAGGCTGATAAACCGACAGAAGAGAACTCAGCACAGAGCAATCAGTTGGACTTCCAAATCAAAGATGGCGTCGGCGTTTTTACAACATTTTAGGTTTTCTCTCTTAAACGGGAGTACTGTACAGTGATTCTGATCATTAAAGTGAAGATAAAAAATTGTCGACTTGTCCATGATCTGTTAACGCTGCAGAGGATAAATTTAGCATTTATGAGTTCTGTTTACTGAACTTGAATGACGCAGTGCGTAAAAAAAGGACATACTTCAGTCTACTGCGTTTGCTTTTTTCCTGTCCGTAGCGCACTGACCATCTGTAACCTACCGACAGAAAAGCTGAAACAAAAATCATTGACGATTTAAAACGCGCCCTAGCGGCGCACGAGCCTGTACTGAACCACAGGAATAGTTCGGCGCGATATAGACATAGTGTCCCTGATGCGCTAGTAAAACTTCTACTATTACTACTCCTAGCCACTCAAATCAACGCGCCGCGTCCATCGGTTTGAGTGAACGTGTTGCAATGAGGGATATGTGAACACGGTCTAATATATTGCATTTATAGCTTTCATTGCAGTGATTGCACTAACGCTGGAAACTGCAGTAAATCAGGGCCCTAGTGATTACCCTCCAAGCGATTGAATTAGGTCACTCGCACACTGATGAGCTTCATCCCTCGTATAAGAAACTGAGCTGCTGCACATAAAAGGTGTGCTAACCGATCGAAATCAAATTGGTTGCGCTGGTCATTTTATTGCATTGAGTGGGATGTGAACACTGTACTTTTGATGGTGTAGTGATAGTCGGTGTCCAGGTGGTGGTCCTGTGCTCATCAAAAACACATGGTGGTTCTGTGCGAATCAAGTGTACACGTGGTTACCCAGCACTAATCAGGGTACATGTGGTGAGCCTGCGCTAATCGCGTACACGTGGTGAGCTTGTGCTAATCAGCGTACACGTGGTGAGCCTGTGCTAACGAGGGTACATGTGGTGAGCCTGTGCTAATCAGCGTACACGTGGTGAGCTTGTGGTAATCAGCGTACACGTCGTGAGCCTGTGCTAATCAGTGTACACGTGGTTAGCCTGTGCTGATAGGTGTGTACATAACTTTTCTCTTGTGCGCAGGTCTCAAATTTTCTGACGTGGCTGGAGACTGCCGAGGAAGAATCAGACGAAGATGACGAATAAAATGTGGTCGCAGTTTCCCAACAGCTGCCACTTGCAATTCCCTAAGTGTTGCCATTGTACACCTTGCCTCTATAGCAATTATGGCAATGGCTCACTTGTTCTCTATTTTATATTTGCTTTCATTTCGTCATTCCTAGAGCCGTCGAGTCGCAAGGCTTAAAGCTCCTCGTTAGTTCTGAACTATGAGCTATGAAAGTTATCTGAAGAGTTATGGCTTCAGAGCTTAGTCACCAGAGCAACTTTTTTATTGAATAAATTGATATAATTGCAACAAGTATCAGTGTGCAATGTTGCGCTGTAGCAATCTTGTGTGGTATTGCTGTTTTAATTTCATTGAGTCTTATCAGGCAGTGTAAAGGAATTGCTATAATGGATCCCTCAGTTATTTCACCGTCCAAACAAACTTCCTGCTCCTCATTGATGCTCACTGCGATGGGTGCACTTCATGGCTGCCAGTAATGCAGTAAGGGCAATACTGTAGTGTTCCGTGCGTCAGTCAAGTGATGTTAAATGTAGGGGAGTGTGGCAATGGAGTGATTGCCGAGATGGAACAAAGGGTACGCCAACTAGCTCTGTCGGAGGTGAAGCATGTGTAGAATTTTCAAAATGCACTGTTATCGGTATTCGAAATGGTATGAACGAGTTCATGCTATGTGTATCTTGCTCTTTCTCTGTGATATCGTTCTGCTCGGAAACGGAGGCTTAAACTTCCTAACTATAACTAATAGCGGGACAATACCAATATAATAATAATAATAATAATAATAAAATAGTAATCCTAACTATAACTAACGGGTTCATGGTGTGATGTATAGGTACGACAGCCATGTGTGGAACTTGCTCATTCTGCCGCTCATGTTTAAGTACAGCTCATTGTAGTCTGCGGAGCTTACGTTAGAAGCTCGATTTTTTCTGGCTCCAGAGATCATTACAAAGCTGCCGGTGGTCAGTGAGCCTCGACAGAAGCACTGCACTAGTGGGCGACCCACTCTGCAGCGGGATCTAACATCGTCACTTGCCCAAATGTCGTGACACACGCTGACTGCAGTGACTGTTTCTCGTCACCTGGCTTTAGCCTGAGGCGGCGACTCCTATTGAGGAGTCGTTAGCAATGGAGACAGGAAGAAAATGGGTGTCACACCCTCCAATGCTACGAACACTTTCTACAGGAGTCACAAACTTTCTAACGGCCGATGCTTCGGCGGCCACCCCAATACAATCTGTAATCTTTTCTCTTCCGCCACAACTGCAGCAATAAATCGTGCTTGCAAGATCGTCTTTTTCGGTGAAACTTTTTTTTTTCGTGAGACAGCTAAAGCAGTGGTTCCTTAAGTTCAGTTTTCTATGGACCCCCTGTGAAATCGCCGTGCAGCACACGGATCCCCCGCCATTAAAGTGGCATCAGCTTAGTATATTACGTACTGAATGAGTATTGTAGATGTCTATGACTTCCAGGCTATTGCTTTTCAGTTAATACAGAACGGCAGAAACATAACGACATACGCCAAACATATAATTACTCGTGTCATAGTCACTTGACATCCCAGCTCAGCCTATTATTCACATACCGTGAGTTTTCAGCTTTAAATCTCTTGAATTTATATTGAGTCGCCCTAAATGACTATTTGCATTGAATGATGCTTAGCATATGGTGTTCTCTGCGTTTTATGAAAAAATCTAAGTTTTTTTTTTTTCTGATCTATCTAAAGCATTTAAGGGTAACTATGCCATAGTTTAGAATTTTTCAATTTCAATAAATTGATGTAAAGGGTTTTTATAAGCTATTCGAATTTATATTTTCCTCCTATAACTGTACAATATTCTGTAATTTTGATCATCTATGGGATAAAAACAAGGTAATATTGCCACAGAAGGAAGCTTGTAGTACTCGGTCATCCCCAGGCACGCACTTGGTTGTCCCCCCGGGGCATCTAAGTATACGTGGGGGTTACCCTTGGTGACTAGATTTGCTATTACCGTTATCGAGTATCAGGGCGGGGCGTAAGTCCCAGCGGCTTTCTGGGAATGGGGATCTTGTCCATCTACTGCCGGCTATCTAAGCTAAAAGAGACTACTCTTCGTGTGAGATCCGAGGTCTTTAGTGGTACCTTGGATCGGTGGGATGGACTGAAGAACTAAAAGTGTGAGTTGCCTTATACTCCGCATCATCCATCACACTAGGAGCAGAGTTGGGTAACTGATATACTGATTACTGTGGCGCACTGATGTCCTGTGTAGCAAGTTCTGACTTACGTCACGATTGCTTGAATCATTTCAGGCGACTCACGGCTGCGTCCCTGTGTAACGGGGAAGTTTTTGTTGTTGTCCGCCGCGAGAAGGCGCGGCAGAACTCATGAGATTCAGCTATGTTGCCCGACTCTAATAGCTATTTAGATTTTCCCGCCAGTTAATTTAGCTCGTCGATACGCAGCATTAGATCTTATTAAACTTTTAATTTGGGTTCTAAGTAAAAATTAAGGTAATGGTGACGGACGTGACTAGTGAGATTTAGATAAATATATGTAATGTATATAATAGTTGAACTACGAGCAGCAGTATTTATTATTGTTATATGCAGTACACTGACAGGTAGAGTATGATGAACCAAGTTTACACGCTAGTTTTTGGACGCTTCAAAGCCTGTCAGTCGTCCAACTCTTCTGTTTATATGTGTGCTAGTGCGGTTTGCTAAAAGCCGGCCGACAGGCAGGCAAACATTTTAGCAGGTACTCTGCTGTGCCTTCAAGGACGTAGCTACTCAAACGGTTGGTTGACGGGCTCTGATGCAGTCAACAAACTATCGTGTGAATTCGCCTTTACTTTAGTTAGTGGAAGGTAGGAGGAGTTGTGATGCTGTCATGTCATTACAGTGCTGAAAATAGACGTTGTGGAACTCCCGTGTGTGGTTCACTTATCCCGTCTTTTCGCTTGGTAATGTGAGGCTTAGGAATCTCTAGGCTGGCAATGACGCTGGCCACTTCTGCCTATGCGTTAGTTACCCTGTCTGTAGGCCGCACTGTGCGTGTATGCTGTGCCTTGCGACACTTACCCTTTTGTATCCTCATGAATATGTCAAGTTTTTCTGTATACCGTCGATATGTCTTGTCATGTCTTCATGAGGATATGTTCAATTCTTCTGTACACCCTCGGTACACCTTGTGTCTTGTGGATTTATACTTTTCAGGGGTCATAAGATGGGCCATAGGGTTAGGTTCCCTCATCCTATGGTATGAGGAGCAACGCCTCCCAATTCCCCCCCCCCCTCTATGAGGGACCCTGTAGGTTGCTTCAGCAATAGCTATGCCTTCAGGACGTCTTTCCTTAGTGCCCACTTATAAGCTATTCAAATTTATATTTTCCTCCTATAACTATAAAATATTCTGTAATTTTTATCATCTATGGGATAAAAACAACGTTATACAAGGACCGCTTCCACAGCTGTACTGCTGATGCTTTATTCTGTTCCTCCTCATGCCTACCATTTCCTATATGCACTGATCCTATGTTGGGAGACCCTCGTGCATGGGCTCCACATTTCTATTAATATACTTTATGTCCTTTCTTTTTCTGCCAATGTAGTGGAAGTGAAAGCTTAAGCTACTCAAAAAAATAACTATAAACACTGGTCAGTATTTTACAACTTTTGTATACCTTATGCTCCTGTCTTTTGATCAGCTTCCTTTAGAGGCATCTATGGTTCGCTGTACGATAGTTCCGTAATTATCCTGTGTTTACGGTTCACCTTGCAGACTTCGGTGGCAAAGGAATGGCAATATTTGAAACGTTTATGTTGTATGCTCGTCCTTATAGGCTTGACATTAAAGTTTGAGAGACACCAGTCAGGCAGTCAGTGAACTGTGTCGGAACAGTCGGTCTTACTTGTAAGATTTAAAGTGTTTTTTCATTTTATATTGTTTGAGGTTTCGTCGGTTTCTAGAATTAAGCGCGAGTTTCTCAAATCGGGGCTCCCTGGAGTTCTGGCGACGTCCATTCTGAAGTTGGGATGAGAAAACAGATTCCTCGGAAATGCTGATTATAGAGGCTCTGTTTCCACACACATGACCGATTGAAATTGTCTGCGCTGTAATTATTAACAATCAACTATTCAAGGAAGCTGTAAAATTAAAACTGCACTTTATTCGTTGCTTTTACTGTCGCTTAAGATCGCTCGTTTTTGCTCAATTTGTTTAGCTTGCCACCTACCGAAGGCGTGTTTTCAATCGCCCGCCTAGAGCGGCGTGTAATCTATTCCAATTAAACTTAACTTCTACGGAACTTCTACTTTATGCATTTGACTTTGAAACTAATTTCAAGTACTAATAACAAACCTATTACAGTTGCGACTTGTGAAAGAATCCAAAGCGGCAATTGAAACAGTTAAATTGGAAGTTCCCAGAAGTCAAGTCCAAGTGGATAAGATTCGTTCTCTCAAAGTAGGTGAGCGGTGCATTCTTCCTGTTGGCACTCGGCCACCAGCAAACTTTTGCATGCATAAGAGAACTAAACTGTCATGAATGACTGAGGTGAAGGAAACATTACTACCTTCTTACCATACTTTATAGCACTGAACATAAGGACATGTATTTATAAAAACAATCCATTGCTTTGATCCAATGGAGCACAGTAGAAATAATTGGGATAACAAACTATGACAGTCAAGTCACTGTACATGAAGACGCTTTGGAATATACTGTATAATTTTTGTCGTTCTAATACATTTCATATGCTATATCATTCGGAAATAAATGCGCTTGTAACGTACTTCCTCGACTGTCTTCATTATCAGAATTGAACTTTCTTCGTATTTTGACATAACTGAAGTGGTTCGCTTGGAGTCCGTTTAGACCTCCACGGGTTCTGCTAGGAAACTGCTAGTCAGATTCATCAACTGGCAGTATATCACCTAAGCTGCTGAAGTCACTAAACTTTTAAGTTAACGCAGGCTACAGATTTCCTCTTCTTTACTTTAATTTTCATTTCAAACCAATCCCAGTGATGTTACAACGTGAAGAAAAATTATACCGCAGGATAGTGAAATTGTTGAAAACACAAGAATGTTGGCTTCGTTTACCGGGAGCAGTTAGACCGTAGCTGCGCTGCACAAGCATCTAGCACCACGCAGGTGTTACGGACTGCGCAGCGAGTGCTGCAGGAGGAACGGAACAGCTGGACAGTTAGTCGCACTGATCGAGACGCATTACGGTACCTAATATCTGTTGAAGTGCTGCCTGCATGTGCTTAGGCACGCGAACCAGTAGAGGCTGCCATCTGTGGGGAAACACACCAGTAGAGGCTGCCATCTGTGGGGAAACACACCAGTAGAGGCTGCCATCTGTGGGGAAACACACCAGTAGAGGCTGCCATCTGTGGGGTAACACACCAGTAGAGGCTGCCATCTGTGGGGTAACACACCAGTAGAGGCTGCCATCTGTGGGGTAACACACCAGTAGAGGTTGCCATCTGTGGGGTGACACACCAGTAGAGGCTGCCGACCTTAGCATATGCTTGCCCCCAGCAGGAGGGATACCGCCTGCATCTCTGAAAATGGACTGCGTATTGTGGTGAGTTTCACAGCAGCCGACCGTCCTATTCTCTGCTCCACACATACCAGCCGGGATCACTGAAGTGGCGGTCTCGCTTGCGCCGCCCTCCACGGCCCTCGCTAACATAAAGGCGAGTTCACACGTGATTCAAAAAACCCCATTTCACATACGAGAAATTTATAGCTTTGTTCACTAGGCGAAAAAGTCTATTGGACACTTGTGTATGATACGCGTTCTAACGAATGTTATAGCGGCTTGCACTGCTTTTGATACCTGTAATGTAACGCAGTTTTCTGGTCAACATATCGAACATCATTTCATTTACATTTGGTATCGACAGCCAATAGCAAACAGATTTATTGCATTTTGGAATAGTTTAAATTTTCTTTATATGTAATAGTAGCCGTGGTTAGAGATAATCTCGATGTATACATACTTTCATTTAAACAGCATTTCGTTCCCTCTGCTCCACAAGCGAGCGTTAATTTAAATATGTAAGTAGTTGACCACCACGGCTGGAACGTGTTCCATTCCCTTTAATGAAAGTACCCTGGACATTAAGTCACCCACCCAAAAATCGCTAGTCGAGTAGGGCGAATTATTTTGACTCACGTGCTAACTGGCCTTTAATTACATTGAAAAAAAGAATCAAAGAGCACAACAGAATTCATGGAACTTAACAGTATTACAATATACCCTGTGAATGGCCATCACGAAACTACCGTACTGGACAGCACATCGCTTGTTGAATCCAGGAAAAAAAATAAAGTTAGAGCGTTGGAATGAATAGGTAAAACGTACAGAACTACAACCTATTTGAAGACATAAAAAGTATTTCGTATAAAAATAGGGATACATAATCGTAGTACTCTTAAATGTAAATATCTAATGCATTCATGGAGACAACGATGAAAACAAGCGTGACTGATGATAACACAAGAACAGACTTGGTCTTCGGTGTAGTTAAGTAAGATGTGAATACGATGAAGGTAAGGAGCTGTACAAGATTGTTGCCCGCATAAAAACGTAAAGATACTAAATTTGATTACCCGCCTTCATGATGGTTTGCGTGACAAACTCACACACACACGCACACGAGTACTTGCAATATACACACTTTGTTTAGGAAGGTTACATCGCTGATGCTCTACCAGTAAAATTATAAGGTACGATGCACCAGTTGTATGGTAAATATCGATCGCGCCTAAATTTGAATTGCAACTATTAAAATAATACGCAGAACTACTTGCAAGCAAGTCAAGAAACTGCTGTACTTCGAGCCAAAGGATCTATTCACTCCAGCGCTGTGGTGTATTACGAAATATCGAACCTGAGACACAACTGCAAAACCAGCTTTCTTTGCGCTCGCTGCCACAGGGATTAGAAAAAAAATACCGGCGGTTGACATCGGCCGGCCGCACAACATTAGCAGCGCACACTCGCACCCAATTTGCAACAGTGTATAGAAATGCATCCATTCATCGAATGACTGATTGCATAATAACACTGGACCTATGTAAGTGAATCCGATCTTCGAAAGTATTAAAGCAATACATGCGAAACTTCTTGCTAGCAACCTCAATTATCATACACAATAACACCTCAGTCCGTATCTTTCTACTCAAATGTAAATGATATGTAAGCTCTACGACAAGAGAGCTTATTCACTTAAAGATTAAAATTACCATATTATTAATAAAAATACAGCCATTTACAGTTTCGAACGCTAGGCAAACTGTTTAGGAACATGCGCCGCGTCGCAATACATCCCAATCAATTAACGCGGTGACTGCCATTCCAAAAATATGTAATAGTTTGCCGATGATGCTGAGTACCATGTGTGGTGAACATGGCGGCCAACGAGCTAATACCTCGTACCACTGCACAGCGATGACTTTTGCCGCACATAAGTAAATTAAAAACAGTTTCATTACCAGCGCAATTATTGCAGTGGCTACAGGTTCTCTACTAGGAGAGAACAACGCGTAAAGCACAATTACTAGAAAAAAATAGAAGGCAAAAATTCCTATTAAGTTTCTCTAGCTTGACAAAGGAGCTGTTCTGATGCCGACAGTCCTGAGAGCAGAAGCGGGGCAGGTAATGTTTGTCTGACCTCAACGCCCCCCAGTCTTCCTCCTGGCCGTCTCCCATGCGTCACAATCATTCAGCACCTGCGTACTGTAAAGTCGTAGCGCATTAGGTGACGGAGAAAAATTGTTTTAAAAATAAAACTGGCAACGAAAGAATGCAAGCGAGGTGACTAACATGTTGTCAGTAACAACTGCACTGAATTACGGTACAATATTCGAGACGAGCTGGGACAGCGTTAACCCTTTACTGAGCAGCTTAGTAACGTTCTCATAGTACCAGCATTATGAAAGTAGCCATATGTGGTCACTTGCCCGGTAAAAGGGGAAGAGGATCGCTCACCAATGGCGAATGGAATCCGTGTTGTCACGCACAGTTTCGAGTGAACCGCACCTGGATAACCTTCCATGATTTCTGGTCACAGTTTAATTAGCATGCAAAATTGTGGGATAAGGAAACGTCCAGAATTTCATTAAGTTAACGGTAACCTAAGTCAAAATTTTCCACATCTGATCTTATTTTCTTAGCTTGAGCCTCTACACTCACAGAATATTCCGTCACCCGCTATGGTTAGCAGTCTGAGGTTCTCCCTTTTTTAGAAAAGGTTTCCCAGTAAATTTCAAGAAGAAAGTTTTCAAGGTATAGTACTCCTCTAANACATCTGATTTTATTTTCTTAGCTTGAGCCTCTACACTCACAGAATATTCCGTCACCCGCTATGGTTAGCAGTCTGAGGTTCTCCCTTTTTTAGAAAAGGTTTCCCAGTAAATTTCAAGAAGAAAGATTTCAAGGTATAGTACTCATCTAACTACCATTCACGGGACAGCTGTAAGCTCATCTGATCACCCAATATGCTGTTCCAGCAGTGCAGGAGCCGTAACAAATGGGACAGCGTATTTGGGTGTCATCCGAGTAATCAACTGGCCTGTGAATGCTCGTCAGATCGGTACTGTGCAAACTCCTGTCCTGAATTCTGCTGGATCAATAGTTAGTAAGCTATAAGTTTAACTGAAATTTTTTTTTTTAACCAGAGTGCGGCCGCAACGCAGAGGAAAAAGTCGTCTGCAGCCAATTTTGCGCTCCGCCAGCGACACAAAAGATATTGCTGCCAACAAAAGGCAAAACGAGAAGCGTACTTTGTAGGACCACATAATGAAAAAAAAACCTTGCCCGATAATCTGTGCGTAAATATCTAGATCAAAATAATGAGCATGTAGTAGTCACGTATACTACATTAATACTACGTCACAGAACCAAACTCGGGTTTCTGGTAAAACGCTGCTTGAAGCGTTAAGAAGACAAGTTTACATCCAGCCCAAGTTCAAGCCATAAAGGACGTTACACTAATGTTATTATTGAAAGAATTAGAAGTTTCCTTCGTCGCTATAGGGTTACATTATATTCGTTGCTTGCTAATTTACATGAAATTACCGATTTTCGTCGGCAGAAATTTTTTCAATGGCGGGCAAATTAGCGAGTCCTGAAGGCGACTCCAAATTGGAGCGATCGCAAGCGCATGAATTTCTGCATGCAGGAGCAACATTAAAATGACTTCGTCGTTGCAACATGTTCCTACCACAGAGAAGTCAACATGTTCTACAGAAAAATTAACATGTTCCTACTTCAGAGAAATCAACATGTTCCTTTCACAGAGAAATCAACATGTTCCCACCACAGAGAAATCAACATGTTCCTACCACAGAGAAATCAACATGTCCTACCACAGAGAAATCAACATGTTCCTACCACAGAAAAATCAACATGTTCCTACCACAGAGAAATCAACATGTTCCTACTACAGAGAAATCAACATGTTCCTACCACAGAGAAATCAACATGTTCCTACCACAGAGAAATCAACATGTTCCTACCACGGAGAAACCAACATGTTCCTACCACAGAGAAACCAACATGTTCCTACCACAGAGAAATCAACATGTCAAAAGGACAATATTTATACTAAGATAGTCTTCTTTATTGACAATCTCGTTTTATCGTTTTTCATTCAGGTTCGAAATTTTCAGTTCCAGCACTTCGATATATGCACTCGTGACTTGAGAGTACATAAGCAGGACAGCTACCTAGAACTCAAACTTTAAACACTAAATAAAAAATATCCATAAAACGAGATGACTCATAACGAAGGTTTCCTCTGTACATTTTTTTTTTAAGAAAACCAGACAGTTAGAGGGAGGGCCCGGTTAAGAAAGTGTTGAGACAATAACGGTACATGTGTGTCACTCGATCCCAACCAGTTGCCTGGCATTTCCATCTTAGTATACCCAAGGCAGTAACGACGTGCCGCCAGTTACGAAGTGGAATGGGGAATAAATGCACAGAATTGTGCAGGCAACTTCACCCTTTCAGTTTCTGAAGAGACTGGAGATTGTTGCTTCTTCGGTAGCCTGCAGAAACGTTCGTGCAGCAACTATGTTTCAGCTTACAGTAAATAAATAATATTTGCAAATGCACATGATGTGAAGTAAAGGATAACTCACAGTAAAGCAACAGTATAAATCAGTAAACTTCATAGAAAACAACAATGAGTTAAGTCAGCAATGAGAACAGTGACTTAGAAAGTTAGACTAGTTTAGTATTTACTTGGATCTGTAGAGTTGGATATGCACGCAATAACACTGTAGTGCAGCGACACACTATGAAGTGCTATAGTACATTTTGTGGGACCATCTTCCTAGTCAGTAAACCTACTTAACATACGCAACAGCACACTAAATACACCAGTTACATTTTCGCTAAATCTTTTAATTAGAATCTACACTGTATTTTTAATTAGCGAAAGATCCAGGAAAAAACGATTTTCAAATTTTACAATTGCACATGCGCACACAGACCAGCTCCCGTTCTAACCACCACTTACTTATCCACTGTCACCATCGGCGGCGCAGTCACGCAATTGCCTGCATCCTCCTCTTACGTTCTTAAAGGCTGCCTTCTATATCCGCAGCGTAGCTGGTCAGTAAAGCTCCTGCCAGGATAAACACTTCAATCTAGCTCTCAAAACCTCCTACCCAGGCCTAAATAATCTTAAAACGAGCTATGGTTGGGATAGTACGTCCATACCCCAACACATCCAACTCTGATTAACTACATTTTACACACAATGACTGGCTTCAAAATTGTGCGCGGAGCATCGTCTTACTTTCTGTGTTTGTAAGGTCGCACCTCTTATTTTACACATCATTAGTTATATCTATATGCCCATTTGAATATGGAAACATATCATTCCTTTTAAATACAGATAAGCAGAACCGTCAGAAAAATACTGACCAGTTCCAGCTTCTGCAGCGCCCTGTCCACGCAAGTCGGTCAAAACTACACAAGACTGAAAATACTCGCTATTCCGCTACTCCAGCCGCACACCGTTCGGTCGTGTTGAACGTATCCTGAAGATAGTAATAACGAGTTCGATGCGATTGAAGTGAAAGTGACTGCACCCAATGCACTTTCCAATTCTCTTCCAAGTTCAACTTTGATGCAAATTCTAACAACTAACTTTTCGGACTCGACATGGGCTTTGGCTTATACGTACAATTAATTCAAATGCTGAATGCGACATTCTAGACTCAAAATCTTAAAATGTGTGAAATGAAGTAATGGCGCAACAAGCTATTTTTATTTGACTTTACTTCACAATTCAAGTTGTAAATAACACGGTGCGGAGAGACAGTAACGTCCGAGATGGCCCGTTGCACCTATAAATAATATTACCTACCAAGTGAAGCTAACCATACACAGGCACAACTACTGTACCAAACTAACACAGACACACACCCACACACACACATCATACACTTGAGATAATATGATGATTGCAAACACGACTGATGATTGGCAGTGACCGTGACAGTAGAGAGCTGAGGGAGGCCGACACCGCCGAGGGATGTCTCGAAGGACTGCGAGAGACTGCACGAGTCACATGTTCGAGGAACGGGATCAAAAGTCGTTCGTTTCCCTAATACAACATTACAGCTCACTGGCAAGTTAGTGTAGCTATGTGTGCAAACCTCTACAAGGAAGAGATGGCATGAAAGAAAAAAATTGACTATGCGAGCAAAGATTGTCGGAAACCATATATAACGAGAGAGCACATATCACAGGGACGAACTAAAAAAAAAACTATAGTCTACGGGGGTAGTAAGAAGATAGAGAAAAGAAACAATATCGGTATTATAACAATGTAAGGTAGCGCCAGACACTATGATTAACCAATTGAATAACTACGATATCAGACTTTTAGGTGACGTGTTCTATGCCACATCGGAGCATAATATACAAATCGAAATAACTGGCAGGCTGTGCTATAGAATGGTTCCACTGAGCTACATTTCCAATGGTCGGGCATCTGTGCGGTTAAATTTTAAGAACATAAAAAATAATCTTTAGAATAGGTTGATTAAAGAAATGTAATTCTAAGATATAAAGAGAAAACTATCATATGATATAGCGTACTAAAATAAAGTTTTCATTGGTTACTCCCGTATGACGTGGAAAATAAAAAGATTATCCCAATGTAATAAAACGCTTGGTGTATTTATTTCGTGTCCGTTCCTTAAGGCAATTGATAGGCGGAAAATAGGCCATGTTACAGATTTTGTAATTAAGTCGCGTATTCATGACATGAAGATCGATGACCAGGCTGCAGAAGATGGCGAAAGTGGGATCCTTATCCCTTTACCTGAATGCACTTCTTGCTTGAAACACTTTTTGAAATCGAAGCAAAGATATTTGCAGCTTTTGGAGTCTGATCTTATATTTTTTCTTCTCTCAGGTCACGTCGTATAAATTCAGTCGATCAAGAACGGGGAACTCACGAATATAAGATTGTTCACGGGCAGTAGACAATTATTTCTTCTAGCTAGCTGATTTTCTTTGATGGAGCAGTTATCTCTTTATCGGCTTCAATGAAGAAGATATTTGAGTTTGTCGGTATCAGGGCTACGGTGCAGTCACTTTGCATATAAGCTGACTGGATTTGCACTGTTATTGCAGTGTTTTACTCAAGATTTTACTTCCGCCTGTCAATACGGAAGAAGCACGTGAAAGAAGGAGAATGGAAAAAAAATTATCAATGAAGAAAATGGAGAAGCGAAGATTCTGCACTGGCCTTTATTAAACAAACATAACGATTTTTGCGCTTCTATACGCACGGGTCTACTAGTATAAAATAAAGTTCCATGATGTAACATGATTGCGCATCAGAGAAACTATGTATGGGATTAGAAGACAATGGATCCCTTTCCTCGTACACATAGTGCGTCGAAGCTGTAGAAAGAGACGAAGTCTACTGGCAGCCAATGACTACATACTAGAGCTCGTACACGTAGCACTTCAGAGCTACTCACAAACACGTAGTCCAATACGTTGTCTGTGCGTCAGGGCACGAACGAGACTACAGCTCGTACACGCAGCACTTCAGAGCTACTCACAAACACGTAGTCCAATACGTTGCCTGTACGTCAGGGCACGAACGAGACTACAGCTCGTACACGCAGCACTTCAGAGCTACTCACAAACACGTAGTCCAATACGTTTTCTGTACGTCAGGGCACGAACAAGACTACAGCTCGTACACGCAGCACTTCAGAGCTACTCACAAACACGTAGTCCAATACGTTGTCTGTACGTCAGGGCACGAACGAGACTACAGCTCGTACACGTAGTGCTTCAGAGCTACGTACAAACACGTAGTCCAACACGATATCTGTACGTCAGGGCACAAACGAGACTACAGCTCATACACATAGTGCTTCAAAGTTACGCACAAACATGAGACTTCAACTCGCCAAAGAAAGGAAGCAGACTTCGAGCGCACTCACTTCTGGTGCAGGTACTGGGGGGAGTAGCAAGGATGAGAAGAAATAGAAAGTTGGGGAACGAGAGCACAAGTTGAAAATTTCGCAATAAGCTATTCTGGTTTCATTAAACGATTGAGGTCTAGAAGACTAGCCGAAAAGGAGGCAGTCTTACGGCGCTATACAACGCTAAATTTTAACAAGGAGACCAACGCACACTCAAGCAATAGCAACGGCAGGAACAGCAACATCGTTAAATCATCATCAAGAGCTCTGTTGGGTCGGTGTTTCTTTTCTCTCTTCCGAATAACCGTCTAAACAGCGGCCTAAAACGGAACGTTCACAAGGCAGCCGCTGGACACAAATTTATGCCAGTAATACTGTAAAGTTTCATTTTGTTTTGAAGAAAAATACGCAATAGGGGTAGAAAATATCTAGAAAAACAATGAAAAGGTCACACGGAGAAACTGCGCTATATACGAACATGATGGGCATAGAGTGTGTGCCCTTCTTGCAGTTAGTGCCACGGTGTGCCACGAGTAAGTAGCGCAGAGACAAATCACTGAACGGACTACACTCCACATAGGGCGATGTCATGAACTACTTAAGGCATCTTTTTGTGGCCACGCTCGTGATCAGAATCACCGCGATCACGATCATCGTGATCACTGAAAAGCACAAGAGCGGCCAATAATTTTGTAAACAAACCAGAGACGCCATGTCAATTTTCGAAAATTTATATTTTTATCGTATTTTTACGGAAAATGGTAGGGAATGGATATCTTATGAACCTTTATTTATTTTGAAGCCGATGCAAAACTGAACTAGCAGTATTTAAAACATTTTGAACATACACAGGCACAAAACTAAGGAAACTGTAATATTGACTTCCAGAATTGTTAACAATCATCATAACATTATTCAATTTATCCCTAAATATAAGAAAACATCACCTTGTATATCAGAATTTGAATTTTTACTTGTTCAACGACTGGAATCACTCTTTGATTACGCATGATTAGCCTGCGGAGGAAATTAGGCAGCGATCAATTCTCATCACTGATCACGGTTGATTGCTATCAGAATCACGTCAAAAAGCGGTCACAAAAACGAGCGGATCATGCACAATCAGGCAGGATCATCCGCGAAGTGGTCACAAAAAGACGCCTCCAGCTTATCTTGGGGTATCCTTAGCACCTTTCCCAAGTAGCTAGCAGCCATACTGATAAATTTTGTCATTAGTAAAAAAATAAACACAAGACTGGATGGCGTAAAAAGTGTGAGTACGAAGTTTTGATGCGTGCTGCGCAAAGCGTAGCAACGTAGCAGACATTGCGATATGCAGCAACAATCATTCAAGAAAATAAATTGCAAGTACATGCATCTGACAGAATATCAGTAAGGCTTGATACGCTGACGGCTGAAGCGCCTTGGCTCGAAGTTCCTCGATAACAGACACGTCCAAGAATTCTACCATAGCACCTGGCAGTGTTCTTACCGACGCTAAAATTTCAGGCAGCTACACTCCTCACAGAATACAATAAAAATATAAACACTAGAAAGCACCTAGTTTGCCAAACGTCAAGAGCGTCAAAATGGTGGTGGCCAGTAGACGTTACCCAGAGACACAAGATAAAGACACGTAGGTACAGTGCACTATGAGTGTGGCACGTGGCCACTCGTGAAGACCGCCACTTGCCAAGCAGTTGAGACGGATTGAAATCTCAACCTCAGTAGGATTGCCCGATTTAGGCATCATTTAGCCCACATTGGCGGCTGCGTTTTGAGAATCCTCACAGTAATAATGTCACCCGAGAAACGTTTACTGAGGATATACATAAAATAAATGTAGTTACTTGTATGCGAGCGGTTACCAGTTGCGTTCGACACGATTTTAAGCGATGGGTAACACTGGTGTAGCACAGATAACCCTGGGCTGGTGATCGCAACACGCTTCTGGCACGATGCACCGTGTCCAGCAACTAAGACCGCGTATATTTCAGGTTTGCACTGTTCGTTGTTAGCTTTTTCCTTTAATACAAATGCGTAGCATCACATCTTCGTCACAGAAATCAGTATACTCACATGAGCTGAAAACAAACCCTAAAAAACTACTGAATGCACATTGCCTTTTTACAACTTCTTCCCTGAACAATATTATTATGTTTTTCTCATTACGCACACACGCACGATTTATTTCACTCGTAACTCGGCAAAGCGTCTGAGAAAAAAGGTCCAGGCAGAGCTACGGCTCCAAATGCACACCACACTCCATGGTCTGTAACTGAGCTATAACACTTATTGCGCCGACACTCAAGGAACATTACGTTAGGCCTGCTGTTCTTATACGGATTGGGACAGCTCCAGAGCAAATAATTGGTAAGGAATTATTATTATTATTACATTGAAAAGCTGAAAGTTCCACTTTTCACACGAAATTCTAGAGGGATCAAAGGTAACACCGGAGCGGAGTTAAGGGTGGTCTAATGTCTTCTGAAGACCCCGAATTTTACATTAGAGGGAACACAACACACCTGAATAAAGTGTTTATTAGCGTAATCCGATGTCTTTATCTGCTTCAAGGTGGTCGGAAGAGGAAAGTTGGATAGCTGCATTACCCTTTCATTATTATTATTTTGCATGCGCTAAAAACTCGATAACTCCTCTGGGTTTAGCTCCTGACCTTCTTCAATTCTAAAGCGACTCCAGTACAACACTCCCAATCTTCCAGCTTTACTTTTACCATCACCAGGCGTACGGCTTCGTATCGCGTACGCGACAAGCTGTAGGAGCAGTTTAATTAGACAAGCTAATGATTACCGACCCACAAACATGGCAGTAACTCCAATAATAATCTTTGAGTTGAATTCGTTACGGAAGAAGCTGTCAGCAACTGGGACGATTCTATTGAGATGAACTAATCTCATGCGCAACTTCAGTGGTGAGCGTTGGCTTGACTACATTCATTTGAATTTCAGGAGTTAATCCCAAACCATTTCCTCTTGAAATGACCTCAGGACTCGATCCTGGGATGCAAATGGGTAATCGGCTTGGAATTAACGCCTGTACGTCGATCCAAGGTAACCAAACCAACACTCATCAATAGAGTTCCAGATAAGCTAATTAGATAAGCTTATCTCTCAATAGAACTGTGCCATTCAATCGGGCCTTTAGACTCGGCAGGTAAGCCTGACAGTCTTGTATTTGATCTAGGAAGTGTTGCATATGGCCAAATACCGGCTGATCTCAAGAGAATAATGAACGTAATGTTCAAATCAGCATACTGAAAGATTTCTAACAAGAGACAGAAGCAAGTCGATGGAGCGTGACAATTTCGATGATAGGCAATAACAAACATGGGCTTCACGCGGGTGAGTGACAATCAGAGCGAATGCTTAACAAAAATATTGCAGGAGCTACATGCGAAACTTTCACCACTTGTATTTTCAGGGGCTGTGCGTTACAGCAGAACTTTTAAAGCAGTTAGTTTCAGGAGCTAGAGGTCCCGAATGCTTTTTTAATTTCAAGAGCAACATATATGAGATTTTCAGCAGAACTATTAATGTTGATATTTTCAGAAAGTACATACAAGCAGCGGCAAAACAGACGGGTGGCCAGCATCAGAAAACAAAGATCTCGAGAACAAGCCACATTCTCTCCGGAAGTTAAAGCTGTCACGGCCTAAGTACAGTAAGAGTTTAAATGACATCGAACACGGTAGTATACTTATGAGTCATGCTGTTACTGGTCAGTCAAACGAAGTGTTTACCATGCATGCGACAGGAGTACCACGATGTGGTTCCAGCTATAACCATACGAATACTTCACAGATATCATGCAAGCAAAAAACGCAAGCATGCAGGTCGTAGTAAGTTGCTACACAGATGAGTATATCTAATTATTCCCAACAAGTAGCTCAGCACAGTGTGTCAGTTATAGATAGGCTTTGCCATAATGTAAACATAGACCGCTTCCGTCGCCATGGAAACCCTTGCCAAAGATTTCAAAATAGCACTGAAGGAAAAGTTAAGGATGTTTTGGTAGCAGTTGCCATGGCGACAGCGACGGTGAGACTTTCTACTAGTGACCAATACTGGAGGTAAGTCATGGTCAGCAGTGACGCACGATTACTGTCAACAACCGGGAGTTACTGCAACGGAAATAACAATTTGCTGCAATAAACTCGCGTAGTAGTCGTGTAACAGACGCAGCAGCAGCAGCCATTTTCTGCGGCTACTCGCGTAACCGTGTAGCAGCCATATATATTCTATTAACTACTCAATTAGTCGCATTACTTGCTAACCACTTACTAAGCGCTACGTAGGTATTGACAGTCTGCTAGTATCAGAGGCGCCAGGGAGTTGCCACCAAGCGTTCACTAATCTGAGGGACCTCTCTACATTTCGGTCAAAACTCACAGTAAGTATAAGGAGTTGGATCAAACACTACCACATCAGGGATATATTACAAAGTGTGCGTCAGGAACAAACGCTAGCAGTCTACAACAGCAGGTTAACCACCGCGCATCTTTATTCAAGATTCTAGTATATGCAAATTTTACAACTGTTCTCGGGCAGGACAGCAACCGCTCCTGTAACATCTCCTTCAGCAGTAGCACCACATCTCGGACCGGCTTCATTTGTCTAAATTCTGGCGGAACATCCTCTGAAGCTGGACGCAGCTTCTACGAAGATGCAAGTTCTGAATATCCTTTCAGACTGATGCTCAGAACCATTCGTTCAGTGACAAAGTGACAACTCAGTGCAAAACGTACACACACTTGGGTGTAGTTAAATTTCTCCAGGACCACTTCATAGGCTGCTCCAAAAATGCAGCAAAATGAGCGCTTGTTGACATCGTTTGAGTTTCCAAGAGAGCAAAAGGCTGAGTTCTGAAATGTTGAGAGATGACGCCTGCAGTTTAGCGTAGAGAATAGTCATCGTCATCGCCGGTGAGGAGATGCTGGCCGTTGAGGAACGGGTTCGTGCTGATGTTGGTGACATGGTGCTGGCCCAGGGACCCGTAAGTGCTCGTCGTCACTGGAGCAGCAAAGGGCCCAGCACCAACAACAGAGGCGGCTGCCGCGGCGGCTGTCGAGTTCAAGGATTCGGTTACAGCCGAATGATTTCCACCTGATGACGTCACGCTGCTTTGTTCGCTAAATCCAAACGTTCCGACGGGATCCGTCTCAACGGCATAGTTGCCAATGGTTACAGTTTGTCGTGGAAAACTATCCGTCCTGCTGGAGTTCTCTCTCATATTATTGCCACTGGCAGGGCTGCCATCAGCAGAGAAAGAGCCACTACTAGTGACTTCTTCCCTCTGCATCTTAGCAGAACTGCTGCTGAAAAGTAGACCTGTCGAGTTGTCCCTGTGGACGCCTGTACTCGAGACCGTTGCAAAATTAACAGATCCTGCGGCTGAGGCGGAGGCTTGCGGCAGAGTCGTAGATGCTGCCATCGCTGATTCCGTTGTACTACCTCCAGTAGGGTTGTGCCCACTGTTGGGGTAATTAACACCACCGTGCGGAGCGGAAGACACCGGCACCATACCAGGCAGCGGCACCCCTCCTACAACACCTCCACTAGCGCCCGATGTGACAGCCCCTGCTGCTGCACTTCTGCCATACCCAACCTTGCTAACCTCACTGTTACTTCCTACCGGACCACCACCACCATTTTGACGACTTGACAAACCAACTTTAGCGCTGCTATTGCCTGAGTAATATTGACTAATATCTCCAGAACCGTGGGTGAGCTGCTGTTGATGCTGCTGCTGTTGATGCTGTTGTACAGATGGAAGCTTGGCGCGGATGCTAACAGGCGGATTCGGGGAGGAATCGCTCTCTGAGCCTGGTGGACTCAGCGGGGTCGAACTCCCCGACCCTCCCCCGGAACTCGGCGCCACCTGCGGCGGAACAATGCCATGAGTCTTAGCGAAATAATAAATAAAGCGAGATAGGTCAGGAACGAGGCCAACCTACACCACGTCATTCGACAAGTGAAAGCACCAGCAGTTGAAGAGTGAATACGAAAATATTCGATTGCAGCACCTCATGGAACATGCTGGTAAAGAGATCAGGTTCTAACGAAAGTTTCTTCAGTCATATAACCCCCAATTTATAGTGCATCGCCTATCAAATTGTAGCTACATTCCACTGTACAACAGACCATTATATGGCAATCAAGCAGCGTGATGTCAACATAAATTTAATGTTGCGTGTAAGAATACAAATAAAATTTTAACATTTTTTGACACTATAAAATAGCCTTGCGCGGGACGGAATTTTCCAAAATTCAATTTTTTCAACAAATTCTGAAAAACTCGTTTTGTTTCAATACGCTATTTAATCTCTACATCACCTTATGACTTTTTTTGACGACTGACTCATTACCTTGCGTAGTCTAGCGCTCACATGAACAAGAAACATGAACAGTGGATAAACTGCGGTAGCAGTCCACAGCGATACAAGCTTTAGGTACGAAGCCTCGTGGTTCTGCGAAGACACTTGAATAAGGCACGCTGCACGAGGCTGATGAATGAATGTTCGCTTCAAAATAGCCATTATAAGTACCTGCATGCCGGCAGAGGAAGCTGCCACGCAAAAAGCAGTCAGAAATTTCGTTACAACTTAATATTGTAGAAACATATATCATCGTGAAAGAACATTGAATTAGTACTTCTTCAGCAAAAACGTTATAAGAAATATGTGAAACAAAGGTAAGCAGAGATGTGCACGACCTATCAACCTGTTACTTTGGGGAAACATGGTGGCTAGTGGCGGATCACTTCGCGTTTAATCTATAAAATGGAAAAACACAGCTTGCCAGTAGGCTATGAGTAAGATCAATAAGAGTACGAAGCGGAAAGGAGGAAAGTGGGCACAAAGAAAAGACATCCCAAAGGCCCAGACAAGGCTAAGGTAACTTATAGTCATTTTTAGGGCGCTGCTCCCCATAACATAGGATGAGCGAACCTAACTATCCTAACCCTATGGCTCCTCTTATGCCCCCCGAGGGGACCACATATGCAGGGTGTTGGAAAATGCAGTGCAAATATTTTAAATACAAGTAAAGTCCTCATATCTAACTGTACCCTGTGGTGTAATTTTTTTTTTTGGCAAAATTCAGCTATTCGAAAAAGTTACAGTGTTTTTAATTTTTATTCCAAAAAACAATTTTCGCTGTAAAAAATTCAATTTTCAAAAAGTTTTGACGAAAATTTATAGTAAAGTAAACCTTCTAATGCTCTATGTGCACATGTTATCAAAATTTTAAAAATATGTAGAATAACTGAGAAAATGATGTTCAAACTCAAAAATGGCTACACAAATTTAGAGTCGCACTCGTTTAAACGAGATTCATGCGATGAAAACCTATTTCAAGACGTTTCACATGATGTAATGCATGTCAAAAAGATAATCAGATTAAGTGCATTTGCCAGGAGGAAAACTGATATAAGTTCACCAGCATTGACGCGCACCCGCATGTTGCCCTGTCGCTGCACCAGATAGGCATGACTAGACGAACATCAGCGCTGCGGTAAATGGTTTTACTACGGTTTAGGACGATTTTTGGATAAAACACAAGTAGTTGTACTATTTAGAGTTATTAAGCGTGGTGAAATTTACCTAGGTACATTGTGTTTGGGCAATCATTCACTTTAGGGATGGCTTATTTTCGTTATTTTTGGTCCGTTGGTTATGAAAGTCGCACAGTATACGTAAAATTAAATTTAAAGAACATTTTATTCAAGAGAGTTTTTCGAATTTCACACTAGTTTTTAAAGAAATGTTGATATGATACCACTGGACGTATAGCAATGTTTATCGGCACACTGTACGATCTTGAAAAGTAAAATCGCTGTGAATGTAACCTAACTTAGCCTAATCTAAGCAAACCAATCCTAACGTCTCTACACTGATCACCGGTCAACTGCCAAGAGTGGCAGGGCCGGGCCAGTCCTGCACGTCGCGTGGGTTTTACACGTATAGTGTGCGACTTTCATAACCAACGGACCAAAAATAACGAAAATAAAAAGCCATCCCTAAAGTGAACGATTGCCCCAACACAATGTACCTAGGTAAATTTCACCACGCTTAATAACTCTAAATAGTACAACTACTTGTGTTTTTATCCAAAAATCGTCCTAAACCGTAGTAAAACCATTTACCGCAGCGCTGATGTTCGTCTAGTCATGCCTATCTGGTGCAGCGACAGGGCAACATGCGGGTGCGCGTCAATGCTGTTGAACTTATATCAGTTTTACTCCCGACAAATGCACTTAATCTGATTATTTTTTGGCATGCATTACATCATCTGAAAGGTCTTGAAATAGGCATTCATCGTGGCGGTTTTCAGGTGTGTGACCAGGAATTTGTGCAGTCTATATCGAATTTGAACATCATTTTCCCAGTTATTTTTCATTTTTTTAAATTTTGACAACATGTGCGCATAGAGCATTAGAAGGTTTACTTTACTACCAATTATCGTCAAAATCGTCTGAAAATTGAATTTCTTACAGCGAAAATTGTTTTTTGAATAAAAATTAAAGGCGCTGTAACTTTTTCAGAAAATTTAATTTTGCAAAAAAAAACATCACAAGGTACGGCTATGATAACTTTACTCGTGGTTAAAATATTTGCACTGAATTTTCCAACACCCTGTATATGTAGAGAGCTAACACAGCACGTAATGAGACAGAAAGCAACCAAGTGAACGAAGTAAAATATTCTAATTGGCATAAAAGTTTGCTATGCACTACGGACGCGAGCACAGTTCATTTACAGAAGCTAGTTGTGTCAGATTTGAGTGTATGCGCTACGCCCCTAAACTTCCAGGAATGTGACGTCACATTTGCGCCATGCCACAGTTGCAGCAAGAAATTTTTGATATTTCCACAGTGGCGTGAGGTAATTTTTACGTCACAATTCTATCATTTTAGAGGCGTAGCGCATACACTCAAATTTGACACAACTGTCTTCTGTAAATGAACTGTGGTCTCCAGCCAGACCCACAGCAGCACAATCTCAGCTCACACGGGCCCAGTGTCCGACGCCCCCGCGCAAGACCCACCTTGCTGAGCTGCGAGCGCGGCGCGGGAGGCTTGCGCCGGGTCCCTCCTTGGCTGGAAGGTGCCACTGCCGTCGGGGGCGATGTGGGGGAGCCTCCTGTCGTGGCAGGAGGGCCCGTGCTGGGGTTGTGTCGGGGGAGGAGGGCCGGAGGCTTGGGGGGCAAGCCAACATTCCGAGCACTCGCTGCTTCCGCTTCCCGAGCTGTCTGAGAGAAAAGACGTGAGAGCAACACACTTGGGGGGGGGGAGAGGCAATGCACCGTTAACCCGTGCCCTGTACAGCACCAGCCTCGAGCTTTGGGCCAGCAGGTGGCAGGCAGGCTGTACAGAGAAACGTAACAAAAATTAAGAGTTCATCCGGACACACGCACACAGCCCGTTAAGGCAGGCACTCATCACCCAAACAGAACGCAACATCCCCAGTCGTTATTCACTTAAACTTTTTACCAGAACAGAGAGATGCGAACACACAGATACACGGAACTGACACCACGCTGCTCCCAATACAGCCAGCATCAGCTTACTGAAAAGTGTGCTGTCATCAATAAACAGGCCAACATGGCCGAAAGTGTCCGAGCAAAGCCTTACAGACAAAACCCTGTCCGATGATGACAAGTTAGCGTAGTGATGTTATCAGGTGACTACAATTTATGGACTACAACAATTGCGAACAATCTTAACGAGTGCATGTTTATTTGATGGGATGTGGATAATTCAACGCTTCAAAAAGTCATATCGTGGAGACGTTGCCTTCACCAGAGGTTCAAAGCCACAGTCTTTCACATGACTGGAGGACAAGTCGTCTAGCATTATCACTTTAGCAATTCAGTATCCAGCAATTTTGTTCGGCCATCATTTTTGTCCCAGGATTTACTATTCTCAAAATAGGCCACTTCCTTCCTTAGCTACTTGTGGGCGCGCCTGTAACTGCAAACATTTTTTCCTTTACAGATCTTTCTTCTATTCCTCTTAACTGCTTAACCCATAAGAGTGCATAGATTTCAAGTGGTAATGAAAGGTTGTTCCTCTAACCTTTAATTAAGATAATAGCCTGTGTTACATGCTTTGCATTTTGCCACATCGGTATAAAAGTTTCCAAAATAGTTCCACACTGCTCTTCTTGGATGAGCTATTACAACTGTCGGTATTTATCTAAGTAGTCTGATGATGAATACTCTATCTTTAGTTCCACATTAATACCGTAGCAAGTTAGTCATCATGCAGTTCAGTAAGTAGCAGAAATTACTAGTATACTGCCACTGAATAATATTCCACTCAGAAAGAAAGCGCGCGCACTATGCAACGCGCCAACGTGTGAGCACCGCCTATCATGACAAACGATTAAATGTCAAATCGGTTAAATTATTAATAGGCTTTAGCAAACAGCACTGCAAAAATAAGCTAACAACGCGACTTTTAAATCAATACTACACGGAGTGAGAGCGAGTCTAATAACTACCTTATTACCTAACTTATCCCTTGTTTTCAACCGGTAGTCTTAAATAGCGAAAAGCAACGAAAAAACAACGAAAACACGATGAATTAGATTTCATCAATCGGAATATGCCATGGAGACGGAAGATTGATTGTACGTGAGTAATTTCATGTATGTGGCATCCCATTCCCATATGAGTAAATATGGCACGTGGCGGGTTTCGACAGCGGCAGTATCGGTGCTAGTGCCGTGCAACGCAGCTGGCTTCAGCGAGCGTATCCCGCGATGACTGCTAGGTATATTAGGGCTAGGAACTGAACCACATCAGGATACTCTTACATTATTATTTTTATAGTCATAGTTTAGCATCGTATCCACTCAACGAGTAATCTATACAGTGATCTACGGTTATTTCAAGATTTCACATTTAATTATTTTCATTATACTTACTCCACACGCTTCTACACTGATACCCCCCTTCTATCCCGTCCTTGCCGTGGGGGGGGGGGGCTTACGGGTCCAATATGCCTAGCGCTGTTACATTACGACGCTGGGCCGTGGACCCAAACTAACGGGGATAGTTGACGGATAT
>LQNS02278145.1:8654902-8671638 GCA_001587735.2 Parhyale hawaiensis
CAATTTGACAAGGAAAATACAAACTATATTGAATGAAACACTACGAATTATACTGAACGTTAAAAGGGACGGTGATAACATCCCGTTGATGGCGACAGATATGATGTATAGCAAATTAAAGCTCCTTCAATACAACGACATTTTCCATTATTTTTTGATAAAGTTCTTGAGAAGAGAACTTAATACTATGTCGAACGTGTGTGTAAATCATTTTTTGCCGTTATGGAACAAGAAATAACAGGTTTAACTTGCCGCAAGTTAGATTGGAAGTCGAAAAAGGCTCTACAGTTTTTAAAGCAGTATCTGTTTTTAATAAATTGCCAGAAGCTCTTATTCTTCAGATGTCTGATGATGCTTTTGAACAGAGATATAAGGAATACTGTTTAGTGAAATATAGCTCATAGATTGACATGTGCCCAATAAGCTGAGTACAGCTTTTAAGGGGCTTGTTCGACAGCTAGAGTGTGTATAAATCTGTAAATCTTTTTCGAATTGTAATTTTTTTAGCATGTGTGAACAATGAAGGTCTAAAGGTCTAAAGGGAATAGTCTGTGTTACATGCTTTGCATTTTGCCACATCGGTATAAAAGTTTTCAAAATAGTTCCACACTGCTCTTCTTGGATGAGCTATTACAACTGTCGGTATTTATCTAAGTAGTCTGATGAAGAATACTCTATCTTTAGTTCCACATTAATAGCAAGTTAGTCATTATGCAGTTTAGTAAGTAGCAGAAATAACTAGTATAGTGCCACTGAATAATATTCCACTCGGAAAGAAAACGCGCGCACTATGCAACGCGCCAACAGCTGAGCACTCCCTATCATAACAAAATTTAAATATCAAATCGGTTAAATTATTAATAGGCTTTAGCACACAGCACTGAAAAAATAAGCTAACGACGCGACTTTTAAATCAATACTACACGGAGGGGGAGCGAGTCTAATAACTACCTTATTACCTAATTTATCCCTTGTTTTCAACCGGTAGTCTTAAATAGCGAAAAGCAACGAAAAAAAAAACAACGAAAACACGATGAATTAGATTTCATCAATCGGAAAATGCCATGGGGACGGAAGATTGATTGTATGTGATTAATTTCATGTATGTGGCATCCCATTCCCATTTGAGTAAATGTGGCACGTGGCGAGTTTCGACAGCGGAAGTATCGGTGCTAGTGCCGTGCAACGCAGCTGGCTTCAGCGAGCATATCCCGCGATGACTGCTAGGTATATTAGGGCTAGGTACTGAACCACATCAGGATACTCTTACATTATTACTTTTTATAGTCATAGTTCACCACCGTATCCGCTCAACGAGTAATCTATACAGTGATCCACGGTTATTTCAAGATTTCACATTTAATTACTTTCATTATACATACTCCACACGCTGCTACACTGATAAACTCCTACGGTCCTACCTCAGTCAGTAATAAGAATCGTATCAACAAGACAACAGGCTCCTGTTCATCCCTATAGAATAGTCACATTCATCTATGCGGACACATCCAGATTTTTCATCAGGATTAAACCAATCTAACTATCACCACACATGAAGATTTTTCAGTCGAATACCAACTTTATGATTGAAGGTAGGATTAGGGTTCAAAGAGAGTCATCTCCCACCCATATAAAGCCGAACGCCTTTACCACGTAGGGCTTCTGTAGATAGGGTTACACGAAGAGAGTTCAAGAACTAGGATAGGTTAACCCAACTTAGAACTGCGGTGCCTTCCTCGGCGATTCTTGCGACCATGTTAGGTACGTTAGGTTAGGGAAGGCTTAGCTTATGACTAAGGCAACCCACAGGGTCGCCCGGGGGTGCTGCTCACACCAATCGTGTTACCTGCTCTTGATAGGGCAAATGCACAGCTGCAGTTGCTGTTAGCAGAAGACACGGCAATTGTGGGATAAAAAGGATAAAACTTACCCATGCCTGACAGAGGAACTCTAAGTAAAACAAGCAAGTGAATTAAAAAACAAACTTGACACTCACAAATTTCCTTGTTCTAATAAAAAATTTAAAGTAAACCTAGTTGTCCTCACCGGACTTGGATGGCCATAGATCTAGTAGGAACTTAAGGATACTGATAGGCTGGTGGAAGTCCATGACAGCTTCAGGTTCGCTCTGCAGCATCAGCACGGGACCAAAGCAGATCGCCAGGTTCTGAGTGGTCATCTTGTTGCGCTCTGACTGGCTGGATACCAAGCGTAAGTGATCCATCAGCAGGAACAGCGTGATCTGTGCCGTAATAAGCGAGGTGATAGAATGCAGCACTGACACTTGGGCTACTGAGGAAATTTTGGTTAGTGTCCCGACTCCGACCACTGCTGCGCAGTCGGAGTCGGTATGAGCCCTACGTTATTGTGAGGCATGAAATGGAGTCGACTTAGTCCATCCCACTTCGCAATCCTGATTGTAATATTTACAATTCAAGCCTCAAGCAACAATAGAGAGGAGGTAAGGTATGACGCACATTTTACGTTTTCGATTTTATATTTTTCTTAGCTTTTAAATTTTCAATTATTAGTACTTATTATTATACTCCTAGTTTAAGCCTCCCTACCAACAGAGTACACTGTGATCCAAAGAAAGGAAGAAATAAGGGACATATAGAATGTCATGCGAAACGTGGAACCCATGCGCGAGTCAACGCGCATGGGAGCAGCAAATCGGGAAAGAAGAGGAAGAACAGAACAAAGCAACATCAGTAAGAGTATGAAGATGGGAAGAAGCAAAGTGGGCATGAAAGACAATTTAAAATTTGGAATTAAAAAGAGGAAGCATTCGCTAAAGGGCTCAAAAGCACTAGATAGCACTGCTGCACATGGGAAGAGCAAGTAGGGAATATTGCACTTCACAACTGAAAAGCATTCATCCATGCCTAGCACAGCAAGTACCGTATCAACTGCGGTAGGGAAAACCAATACGTCAGACGTGCCTAAGTCTCTTCCTGTACAGACTGCTGCAACTCCATGCACGCTTGTCCTTGAGATGCATGTTAATAACTTTATATGATAATTAGCATCGAGGGTATCGATACCTTTTTCCTTTTTGTTATTACGAAAAATTGCTTTAGATAAGTAATATATATATCTACATTAAAGCTTCCAAGTAATTTCTTGCGATCTAACGCATTTTACTGCAGAGCATTTCTTAAGCACTCTTTGCGTTACCACAGTTAGCACCTTGATCATTATTATCATATTGATATTTTCCAGCTATTTCCCATACAATGACGATTAGTAGCGATCTAAGATATAAATCTCGGTAAAAAGTGGACAACGCAACGCTGAGCAGTCAAACTGAACTCAAACGAGTTCTATTAGTATAGAAAAGGTCAGTGCACTACTACTGACAGAAAAGGGGCAAAATATCTCTGAGAGAGGAAGACGAAAAAGAGGAGAACACAGAAGAAAGAAACACCCGGATGGAGGGTCAATTCCGTGGCCCCCACACGGGAGCAGATAGGAGCCATATGGATTGGCTTGCCTACCACCATTCGGCCGCCAACATCGCGGAACAGACGGAACAGAGGGGCAAATATACAGAATCCACCTAACCTAACTTTTTCAGCAGCGTCTGTGGCCAGATGCAACGACATCTGCGGAAAAGTCACTGAGCTACCCCTGGAGTCGTGTGGTCCAAGATATTCCGACTAGGATAGGGTCATGCGTAAAGCCTAAGCAAGTCCTATTAAAATCAGAAAAGTAAATATATCTTTGCGAGTTAAGACTTTAGGAAACAACAAACAGGACAACTACTTACAAAATGCGCACCTCGCTAACAACGAATGTCATAAACGGGATAACTCACAAACTGTGTAACTCGTAGCACCGACCTTGTTAATTTTGGGAAGGCAGTCAAGAATGGAGAACATGAGTTTAGCGTTGCCCTCAGGATCATCAGGAAGCATGACAGTGAGCGCGTCAACAAGCATTTGATACAGACACTTGGTGAAGAGTGGTTCGGGAAGCTCTCGCAGATAGTCCTTGAGAATACCTGCAAATACATTGGCTACAATAAAATGAAAACAACCCACCCTACACTGATGACGGACAACAGATGGCAAATAAAAAAATACCAATCTTTTCTTAGGTATACGGTTACAGCTTAGAAGTACTTTTTGCCAAATTGAATTTGGGGTTTGGACAAATTACGAACAACTAAGTGTGCCATCAAAAGATAGTAAAATTTCGCGCAGAAACTCATAGAAAAAAAGTACGCATTTTTATAAGCGGTAGCCTACTGCAAATCAGTAAAATACGTCGTCATTCTGTACGGTGAACTTTACCTATTTTACATTTGTGTACATATTGTTGATACCCGAGAAGAATGAAGCAAAGAATTACAGAACTTGCTCCATATGTGAGAGAGATCAGAGTTCAAACTGAGAGCAACGGTTTTAAAATTTGCACGATTGAGAGATATCGACAAGTTAAGGTTGGCTGAATTTGGAGATTTACCAACTATATCGGATTAATTCAAAGAATGCTGTTGCTTCCTCGGAGCTGCCAAAGTTGATCAACTATGAAAACCCGCAAACCGAATACTGGTTCTTTTAACTGAGGAGCTCTCGCAGCTTCGGACTCGTGTTACCAGCACGAGTAGCATTAGGGAGAGAACGGTAATCACAGCAGGCACGGGCCCGAGCAACAGGCGACAGTTTCAAGCAACAGAAAACACAGTCTCAAATGGTACCGTCAACAGAAGGCGCAGTCAGCGACACGGTACCTACGTCTGTCACCAGTAATTATCAGCTGTAGACGCACGCACGCAGCTACAGCAGTCAGTACATCTCACTCGACATTACACGTAAAATATCTATAAAGAATTCGGTATAACCTGCAATTTAATATTTACGCAGTAGCTATTATTATTATTATTATATTAGGGGTTTTCCCGCTGGAGCTGAAAGGAGCACGATACAACAGCAGAATAAATTTTTTCAACTAGGATAATTTACCCGGTTAATGGAAGGGGTTTCGTTTCTCATAATATATATATTTCTTTCCTAGTTTTGTATTAGAACGTTTGATTTTGTTATTTTCATCTCATGTAATATTTATGTTATATTTAAGTGATCCTGATGAGAGTAGAAAATCTTATAGGGAATAGTGGAGGTTTACGCTATTCATAAAGAGATATAATGGGCCTTGACAGGCTGATTTATCTTCAGTTAGAAAAGAAGAAAGAGTGAGATCGCCAGCACCAAAGTGGGCACGTCTCTGCGAGTCGTAATGAGGACATTGCAGAAGAATATGTTTAATTGTGAGTGGAGCAGGGCAGTAGTCACACTGAGGAGGATTGTCACTCGTATAAAAATATGAATGCGTGACATTGGAATGCCCAGTCCGTAATCTCGCCAGCGACACCTCCCATAATCTGTTTGTGCATAAGGCATTAGCAGAAGGTCGGGTTGATTGTTCGTGATTTATTTTCGTCAAATGTCTCCCAGAGTTGCTGCCATGATTTCCGACTTAATTTCTTATAGTACCATTTGTAGTCTGAAGGTGGTGGCGGTCTTGGGCGACACACTCCCGTGAGGGCTTCTCTCGCTGCGCGATCTGCACGTGCGTCTCCAGGGGCCCCACAGTGACTGGGGCCCAACATAGGGTGAATGATTTATTGCTGTTTGTAATTCTGCATTGTATCAGTGCAACGAGTGAGTTTGAGGGGTTATATTGCGAGATCGCTAGGATGGCGTTTCTTGAGTCTGTTACAATCGGTACAGTCATGTGAGGTAGAGATTCTGCGTATTTGAGAGCACCAGATATAGCGTACAGTTCAGCTGTAAAAGATACGGCTTCGTCCTGGATCCTACGCCCATACTGGGTAGCGGCATTTACATATGCGTAAATCACTAAATTTGGGGCTTTAGAGCCATCCGTGTACATACACACTAGAAACTGTTGGGTTCTAGCATGATCCGGGAATAGACTCTTTAGGCTATGTGAGTTCATGTTGCGCTTCTTTATGTTTGCGAGTTTATTGCAAACTTTTATAGGTTTCGTGTTCCAGGGCGGGAGTGGTTCATATGTTTCTGGGAGGAGTCTTTCAGATTCAACATTAAGCTGATCTCTTATTCTTAAGATCCGTGGGAGGAAAGCACGTGAAGTGGGGCCGCTCGGCGTTCATCATTCCATTGTGCAGTGGCTGCTGCATATAAAGGATAAGTAACATTTGTTAATAGTCGGGCGTTATAGTTCAGACATTTTAGTTGGTGATGATATCTTAATGGCAGGAGTCCAGATTCGGCATGTATGACGCAGCAGCTAAGGCCTATAGTCATGAATAAAATATTACATCACACTTGTCGACCCTGAGTGCCAAATAAATTTGTAGTCAGTTAGTGGCGTCACGTCTGACAAATTATTGCGGCACGGAGCACATAAAAAGATCTTTGTAATCCTTCCATAAATAAAAAAAAACTGGCTACCAACTGGATTATATAGACTGCAGATATGAAATATAGCGGTTTTGCAGTGCCAATCACACATGCCATCCTGTTAGCGACGAAAAACGAGCAGTTAGAGAATGACATGGAATAGAACCCACCAGTAATCACGTTGATATCAGGCACGTTGTCAGCACTAAGGTCTACTAGTCTTGGATTTCTCTCGAACGCATCCCTGAGCAGCCGCTTCTTGGTGGCAGAGCCGCACAGTCTGTAGAGTCCGATGATGTCGAGGCCTCGGCGCTCCACCTCCGCCACACAGCGGGCGATGACCAGAGGGACGGCGGACCCTCCGGACTCTCGCTGGGACACCGTCTCTAAGTCCACACCGAACACTGCACTCTGTTGCAGAGAAGGATGCACTGAGATTTAGTAGGCTCTGCAGGAGGAATGAGCCACTCTTACTACGTTTTACTGAAGTGCGATGCAAAGAAACAAACTATAATCCATTAAAGAGAAATGGTTGCTTGCACTGAAACAATCTCCACCGACTCCAACATACTTTCATAGACTAGCACTACTGAAAGAGCCGGGTACGAGCAAAGACAAAACGGTAACAGGTCCACTAAGAAACGTGGCTTACTTTTCTGAGCTTAGGAGTGCGAAGGAAGGCAGTGACAGGTGGCGTGTAGCTGAGTTTGAGGTAGAGTGTGCCACGAGGCTCCACTTTCAACGCAAGCTGATGCAGCGGAGCTTCTTTCAATAGAGATACTAAATGCACGGAGCCTTTGTAACATAACTTGTGCCGGAACTGCGGGTCCCAGGAGTATATCAAGAAATCAAGTTCCTTGTTGTTGATCAGGTCGAGATCGAAGGTCTCATCCCAATCGAAGTTGTGATCGCCCGTCCGCACCACGGTCCGGGCTTTGTGCACACGATCGCACTCCAGCACGCAGTACAGATCGCGGAACTCTGCTCTGCCTGCAGCCTTCAGGCCGCGACCGGCCAGTAGATGTACCCACAGGATGCCGGACACTCCTTCTGCAACTCCTCCTATACTTCCAACGCCAACTTTGTACTTCAAGAACTCTGTAAAGGCGCACAAGATAGTTCAGTTTCGTCACAAATAACGAACATCAATTGATATGAGCACTATGTGTATCACACTTAACTGCAAAGCAACGTGTTCTTGTTGGAACATGATCTGCTTTGTAACGAAGTTAATTCGTTGACACGACACAGATGCATACTAAGCTGTACCCATACGGTAACATTCACGCTCAACTCAGTCGCTCAGTTGCTAGTCTCACGAGTCACTTAGCAGTAAATTTCGGAAGTCACTCAGAAGCTAGTCTTACCAGTCAACAGCTAGCCTCACCCTTCACTCAGTAGCTAGTCTCACCCTTCACTCAGTAGCTAGTCTCTCCCTTCGCTCAGTAACTAGTCTCAACCTTCACTCAGTAGCTAGTCTCTCCCTTCGCTCAGCAGCTAGTCTCACCCTTCACTCAGTAACTAGTCTCAACCTTCACTCAGTAGCTAGTCTCTCCCTTCGCTCAGCAGCTAGTCTCACCCTTCACTCAGTAGCTAGTCTCACCCTTCACTCAGTAGCTAGTCTCACCCTTCACTCAGTAGCTAGTCTCACCCTTCACTCAGTAGCTAGTCTCACCCTTCACTCAGTAGCTAGTCTCACCCTTCACTCAGTAACTAGTCTCAACCTTCACTCAGTAGCTAGTCTCACCCTTCACTCAGTAGCTAGTCTCACCCTTCACTCAGCAGCTAGTCTCACCGGCAGGGTTTATATCCAGCAAGGAGAGCGCCGGCAGGCCCTTGGTGGGTGACGGGTGGGGCGCACCAGCTACACCCGCCGCCCTCACGTCCTCCAGCAGGCTGCTGCGCAACCGCCGCACGCCACCCATGCCTGCCCCCCGCTCCAGACTTCCCGTGTTGAGGGCGGCCTTCTGCAGCAGTGCTGGGTCGTGCCGGGCAGACACTGCCGACGGCCGGCCCCCAGCACCAAGGTGGAGGCGCCTGGCGTAGTACGGCAGGTCCTGAGAAGTACAGGCGAGTCAGCAGGCACCAAGGAGTCGTTGGCTACAGCGAGTACGGAAGTTTCTCTGGAGGAGCCGCGCGGGGCCTAAGTTTGGGAAGGATATTTGTCCACAGCCCACCATAGTCCGGCGTTAATAGGGTATTGTATATTGAGTAGTTTAAGCCACTGCAGAGGAAGAAAGAAGGCATACCAAATATGTTGACAGAAACGTGGAACCCAAGCACGAGAGTGTTCCCACACCAGGTAAACTCATTGCCTTGTATATACTTTGCCTGGTGAATTCATCACTGCATATTCAACGCTTATCTGTGCCTCTTTTCCACCTTAAATTACCATTGTTTTGCTTACTAACAGTAGAATTTATATCATCTAAGCAGTTGACGTTTGTAAGAAAGTCTAGAGTAACATCAAACGAAAAGGTTGTAAAGATAAAAGTACACAGCACCATAGGTATATTATCTAGCACTAGTCAACTCAGCTCTGTCGCTAGAGATGGACCGAACACAACACCGTGTGCCCGTTACGGCTATGTGCGGCTATGGTCCGAACACACGAGGCCTAGACGTTTCGAGCGAGCTCAATGTAACACGTTTCGAGCAAAGCCTAGTTCGTGCGACCTCAATATGAGACGTTTCGAGCAGAGCGCATCTCGAGTTTGTTGATATTTTAAATTTTGATATGGTCTCCACTGATGGACTTTTTTCTTTATTTTCATTTATGTATTTTTCCCCATTTGGCCGCACATTTGATGCTTCTTTACATGTGTCGCAATAACGTAATACAGTATAACACTGTGCAGTTGCAGGTCTCGCCATAGATGCATCGAATAAAAATACCTATAATTACGTTTTGCGACCGGCGTAGACTTATTTTATCTGAAATATGCGTTACAAGTATTATTATTCTGTTTCTAGTTGATATTCATCAAAATAAAACCAAATAGTTCTTTATTTAACTGAGTCATTGAGTGATTAGATATTTCGATTGCACTTGCTGTTTTTTTACGTTTTGAGATCTCGCGCAAACGGTCTATTAAGTTTATGAAGAAAAGCCTACGATTGGTGCAATTCATCATTTGCGCATAAAAGACTTATCTGAAGAAATTTTACGCAACTTTTCAAGGGCTCTGTCGTCATTAATAGCAATAATTACGTATAAACGCCTGTGTTTACATTGATGGGCCTGCGCTTTGAGAAATCCTGTCTCATTCACCTCTACGCTTTTTCTTTCTTTCTGTATAGAGCAGGAAGCAGGGAATATTAGATACGCTCTTTGCTTCCTGACATAGACTAACACTGAGCAGGTAATACAGTTTTACATCGCATAACCCGAGAAAATTCTAATTAGAACAGGCCTCAACTCGTTCATTTTTGTGATTGAGCGCGTTACGACGAGGGACGCGTGAACTCTCCCTTCAATTAGAAATAAGTTATGAGAAGTGTTAAAAAAACATTCGCTGCCAACAATCATCGACGATTCAAAGAGCGTTTGTTCACCAAGCTCGGATAATCACCCGCTCGATTAGGTGCTCGCTCGAACTGGTGCTCGCTCGAACTGGTCCCCGCTCGAAACGTCCAGGCTCGCTCGAAGCGTCCAGGGACCGGACACACGCTATGTTAGAAATTTCATCGACATTTGATGCTATGCTTAGCGACAAAATCAGTTACGCAGGTGTCATAGCTATAAACTACGTAGTATGCTGTAGCTAGTTCTTAAAGAGGGTTGTTTGCTGAAGATCAAAATACAGTATGATCTCTGATAGCGAGGAAGGCCACATAAATGAACGGAAAGAATATGTGTGGGCATCGATTCAATGCTTAGACTCGTGGTTCTGATGTGCATCAAAAGATGCATTGCACAAGCCAGCTTGGCGTTGTATTTTATATAACAATTGAAAGAGGTCAGTGTATCAATTTCCACATCGATAATGTAATATGTACTGACAGTACCGCCCTCTCCTTCGCCCAGCCAAATTAATACGTTTGTTAGCTTGTCTCGAAACCTACTGAGACACGACACGTCGTACTTTAAAGCCCAAAAAAGAAGTTGAGCGCAGAAAGCGGGGTAATGCAACAGCATTCCGGAAATAAGAGTAAAACATACAATCGTATAAAAAAGAAGCAAGCACAGCGGGTAATAAGAGTGGCGTCCTGAAGGGTTAACAAAGTCAACTTAAGAGATAACTTGGTATTGCCATTATCCAAAGCACGGGGTGGACGGCTACAGTAACCCTGCGCTGAACCAATGTTTCCTAGCTATGATAAAATACACGTGAATACTGATGTGTTGTGTTTACCTGCAATGAATTTACCACGAGATTAATATACCCGGCAATAGAATTTTTAGACACTGAAAAGAAGGCGATGAATTTACAGTCTGGGCCGCGATGAATTTGGAGAGAACCCTCAGGTGCCTAGCAGCGCTGGGGGAGGGGGGCGGCCAAGACAAGCGGTGGCGAGTATCTACAAAGTTACACAAACGCATATGGCGTGAGAACGTCAGCTGGTCCTGCTGCACTGAGAAAGTGCATAACGGTATTCAAGTGTGATAAATGATGCGCTATTGTTAAATTAGGGTAGCCCTGCGCACACCATATCTCAGATGATGTAGCAGGCACAGTTCAACATCTGGTGGGAGGAGTAATGACCATACAGGACACTAATAGCTCCGTAGTCACCGTCAGACAGGCACCGGCAGATCGACATCACATCTAGTCAACAACTCCCGGTACGTCACCAAGTCGATAACTCTTGGTAAAGCAAGTAGTCTACACACTCGGTGCAACACTTAGTCTACACACTCGGTGCAACACCTAGTCTACACACTCGGTGCAACACCTAGTCTACACACTCGGTGCAACACCTAGTCTACACACTCGGTGCAACACCTAGTCTACACACTCGGTGCAACACCTAGTCTACTCACTCGGTGCAACACCTAGTCTACTCACTCGGTGCAACACCTAGTCTACACACTCGGTGCAACACCTAGTCTACACACTCGGTGCAACACCTAGTCTACACACTCGGTGCAACACCTAGTCTACACACTCGGTGCAACACCTAGTCTACACACTCGGTGCAACACCTAGTCCACAACTCACGTCTCGAGATCGGTCGGTAAGGTTGTCGGCGCTGTATGTGAATCGCATGCCGGCCTTCTGCCGGTACCCGGCTCCTGGTGTGCCGGCAGCGTTGGCAGAGCGCCGGATGCGGTCGTAGATGGCCGTGGTGGAGGGGGCGCGGGTGAGCCAGGAGCGGTACTCGTCCGCGGTGAACACCGACGGCGGTAGACGCTCTGTAGACAACACAGACGGTAAGTATATCAACGGTCACATTTCTAGCAAACTTCTATAACAATTACAGCATATTTATATAATACAGGAGCCGGCATAGTATGTGGCCTGCTTGAGACTCAAGTGTAATGCTCCATGCGTTCCTACACGTAAGGTGAGACACCATTTCCAGCTGAATGAAACATTTCCTAACCTATCCTAACCTTGCACATAATCTCAAATGACCCACAAACGATATCTTAGCCCAAACCAGCCTGTCGACAGGCATGGAGGTGCATGGGAGCAGACGAATCAGCCGGCTGGTCGAGCAGCTCCCCACTTAAAATCTCAAGTTGACACATCAGTTAAGCGAGCAGCATAAAAAACACAGCAGTGGACATTGTTTCCAATTTCTGCGAAGTAAATACTTCAAGGAAGCTGGAATCATTCCAGCCAATGACAACAGTTGAAATGAACCAGACACGAAGAACGTGCGGGTGGGTTATAGTATTCACAGTTGAACCCGTAGTCAGTAAATAATGTATATACTACAGTAATCTTTCACAAAAACATTAGTTAGATTTCAGTTTTACCACTGTAGCCGCAACTCAAGCGATTCAACAGTGAATTTAATTTTTAATATTATTGCATCTGTAGGAACATTTTATCTCGGCATTCCTGCCGGAAGAATTCAATTTTGCTCAGTGCGCTACTACTGGCGGGAAAAAGGCGTAAAGAATAGCAAAAGACACTCGAGTGGACGGCTCGCTTTGTGGCCTTCAACACGAGAGAGACTAGAGATGTCCCGCGTATCAGGTCGGCTATCTCGATGGACAGCCCACCTCACGGGACCGAAAGAGGAAAGTAGAGAACCTACCTATTTTTACAAAAATAACATCAGCAGGATCAGCGGAAAGCTGCAACATCTCCTGCGGATAAAGCACCCAGGAACTTTGGGTACATGATGTCCAAATATATTGCGGCAGGGATAGGGCCCGCCAGAATATACCCCTGGAGGCTTACGAAAACATTACAACAGACGGCGCATTGCTACCTACATTTAGTGAACGAACTGTGACTGCAAACACACAGTAAGTCTGACAGTTCTGTCAGGCTGCAAAGGAGTACTGTACGACGGCGTTATTTCGAGCCAGCACTGTGTGACCAGGCCAGTCGAGACCACCGACACACAGGGTGTGGTCAGGACTTGTGGCCCAAACAGCACTACTGACTTCTCTTGGTGACGTCACTGCTCCCGTGATCAGGTCCAACACTAACCACAGAAGAGGTGCTACTATCCTCGTCGGTAACGCGCTGCATCAAAACAAGTGAGGGCGGCCCCGACAGCTCGGTGACGTGCGCAGGCTCGTCACTACCGGGGGTGGGTAGCAATGACGTTACAACCTATGTAGATCCAGCCACTTGAAGAAGCCCTGCGTCTCGGTGGCCCCTGCCAAGCTATCTGTAGTTCTGCTCATGCTATCTGGTGCGTCGGTCTGAGCACTGGTAACTAGGTGACCCACAGTCACTTCCACGCTAAATGCCAGGCAGAATACAGACGTAGCTATAGCTACTTTTTGAAAAGCTCAGAGCACTTTGAGAAAATTGGCATTCGCGACATGGTGGTAGGCAACGCGGCGCTGCGTCTCCTGCGTCTCTGACGTGAGGGTACAAGCGCCGGTATTGAGTAAACAGTCCGCGGGGCAGCAGCCAACACAAGATGCAGCGCATAGTTAGGCAAGACGCAAGTGAGGGAAGGAGGGAGGGCTACAGCACCATGATGTGTCTGGGGGTCCTGCAGCTACGTCACGTAAGGCTCTCATCAGTCAGTGTTGTGGCTATGGAGCGCGACCCCCGCGCTCGATATCGGCACAGTCTTCTTCGTATAGCTGCCTCAGCAGCGTAACGACTCTCCCCTCAGTCGGTACACAGCAGTAGACGAGCTGTGTATAAGGGCTACTGACGCAAGGGTTAAGGCCTACTGCCGCATCACAGTTAAGGCCTTTACACACGGCGTAACTTTGGTTGGGCAATAGGCTCCTCTGCACGTCGAATTTTCCACGGTAGTACCTCCCTCTCCACACCAATGTAGCTCCGGATGCTACGCTAAGTAGAAATATCATTGACATGCCACAGACAATGAAGGATGACTGTGCACAGTTACCGTGTAAAATCAAAAGAGTAACCTAAAAATCAAACTCCAAGGTCTGTAATTACCTTCGCCAAAAAGGTTGTGCTTTTGTTGAGTTTGTCTGTGTCTGTCATGAAGATAACTCGAAAAGTTATGGACGAATCTTTACGAAACTGACAGGGATTCTTGGGGTTACTACTAGGAGCAAAGGACCAAATTTTTATATTGATGTTTGTCCTCTTGTTTGTCTCTATATTTGTTTTGCAGATTTTCGGTAACACAATTAAAGAAGTTATGAAGGAATCTTCATGAAATTTGTAGGAATTAATAAACATGTTGAAAGATACAAATTGCCAAATTTGGCAATGATTGGTTGGTCCGTTTCTGCATTTCACCATTGTTTTCCAGAAGTATAACTCAAATAGTTATGGACGAATCTTCAAGAAAATGACCGAAGCTGGTATTACTGCATGGTAAGAGGCACAAATGACCAAATTTTGCTGACGATAAAAACGAAGACCCAAGCTAATGACCAGTTGAATTTGTTGGTAACGGTGCCTTGCTTGGCGGAAGAAAGCATTCCCAGAGTGCTCCAGCTGAAAGTGACCAAGTGACAAAGGAGCAGCGGCCGCATTGCGCACCTCGAAGTGCTGCAACGCGTGAACAGCGCTGCAGCACGTGGGTCGCGAGCAGCACTGCATGTGCTACACAATCATACATCACTATCGTGCTTTAAGTTAAACTGAGACAGAAGGGCATTCAACTCCAGTAATATTGCTGCTATACGAGGTCTAGAGGTAGTGTCCATGCTTGCTTAACAAATTGAAATCCTACCCATTTCATTAACTTTTGTTTCACATGTAGTGTGTACGAAATTAACTGCTGCTATAAAGAAGTTTAGGATGTGAAACTGGGACATTAGATAATCGCATTGGATGTACATAGAGGCTAGGAAACTTTGCATTAAGAATGAAGAAAAAGCCAACCAAATTGCTGACAATTTACAACTTTGTCCGGCTCGTTTTCCAGTTTCAGACGAGGCTAATGCAGAAAACTTTATAGAGACGAGGATAATTGCACCCAAGATTTGTGAGCGTGTATAGAAGATGAAAGAGTTATAATGTTTCGGAGCTACCAACGAGAACCTAAACTGTGAAACGTTCACCCGGACCCTCCTGACTCCATTGCAGCGAAGACTGCTTCGGCTCGTCCGTGTCACACGGTACAGAAATTGTTCAAACGCCCAGTCGCCTCTGCAGTTACCTACTCTAGCGAGTGCCAATGACACTCTTTCGAAAGTCTCTTTTAATTTTGAGTAGGCTTAAATTCACAAAGATGTAGGTACTATGTATCTTAAAGCAATGTTCAAAGACGTAAAGCTGTAGTCACGCTCATAAAAATTCTTATGTCACAACCGCGACAAGTTTCGCAGTTTAGGCTGTCATGGGCAGCTGGCTTTAGTAAGCCATAATAAGCACAATAATATTTCTTGCTAAACAGACACGTTGGTCTCAATGTGTGTCAGTCACAGAGAGGAGCCGCTCATAATACACACTTTACACATTCTCTGGCAAAGCAGAGCACGCACAGAGTTCGCTCTGGGTATTTTATTAAGTACGAAGGGAAACAGGGACGCCCTCGTACGACGGATCCAGGGGTCTTTTTGTGTTCTTCTCACTAGCGTATCCGGCGCTGTCTTGTATTCTGCGCTCGTATTCTCACACGCGACTCAGTGTTTTCCATATGAGAGAGCTCGTTCTCACTGAAGGCCAGGCAACAAGCCGCATCACGGAATGCGGAAAAGGAACATTTAAATATGTCAGTGCGCATATGATCCACACCTCGGTCAGCTCTGGCACATGGCGCATATTGTCAAGACCTCGGAGCAGCTCTGGCACATGGCGCATATTGTCAAGACCTCGGAGCAGCTCTGGCACATGGTGCAAATTGTCAACACCTCGGAGCAGCTCTGGCACATGGCGCATATTGTCAACACCTCGGGCAGCTCTGGCACATGGCGCATATTGTCAACACCTCGGGGCAGCTCTGGCACATGGCGCATATTGTCAACACCTCGGGGCAGCTCTGGCACATGGCGCATATTGTCAACACCTCGGGGCAGCTCTGGCACATGGCGCATATTGTCCACACCTCGGGGCAGCTCTGGCACATGGAAAATAAAGTGTTCGATTCGCTCAGCTCTATTTAGGTAACCTAGTCCGGTTAGATATGATTTATCATTAACTTGAAATTCTGCTCAATCGATCTGCTCTAATATACAAAGTTTCAAGAGTTAATCATCAACCGACTACGCTTGAGACGGCCGAAAACTCCAACTCCTCTTTAGATCAATAGTGGAGAAGCGACCGTTCAAAAGTTTGGTGCTAGTTTGCTAGTTTAAAGCTAATCGGTGTAGATTACCTCGACGGAAAAAGGCACATCGAACACACAAATAATCGTCCGAGTGGATGCGTGTTTTGTGCTAGATCTGGTCGTGAGTGCCAGCTTACCATACGCACACATGCCACAGGATGCACCTACTTTAGTTCCTTCTTTTCATATTCTCTAGAAGTGAAAAGGTTGCGTGAATATTAGCGAATGTGCAAGTTCTTCGCAAGCATGCGTAGAACCTATGGCTTGAATTTCAGTAGTGGCGTAGGGCACTTGCAGCACCGTAGTTCGTCTGACTCTCAAGTCGATCTTGTAGCGAGCTTGTGCAATCAAAGAGCCCATATTAAGAACTCAATACCATCACACGGTGGAGAGCTACAGCATATCGGTATCTAGCCATACGCTCTGCCTCTTGTACGAGGTCGCTTTGAGACACCTCTGTCCGTAGTCAAACTGTACGCAGCTCGCATCAGTAGTGGTTGATTCTTCACA
>LQNS02278145.1:8710217-8727410 GCA_001587735.2 Parhyale hawaiensis
CTCAGTACTACAGCTGATGATATTATAACAGTTAGTGAAACTCTGTACGGCGCATAATTTCTCAACGCATATTTGCGCCTACTGATGTGCGACAGCCCAGACAGCTATCTGAAGTAATGCAAGGATTGTAGCCAGCAGCCAAGGAGGGCTGTGGAGTCAAATGGATCAAGTTCATCTCAGACTTCTTGGACACCACAATGTCCGACTCCTACTGACTTCTACTTCGACTTGACAACTCTGCCTGGAACAGTTGGGACATGGAGAACAGCCCGTGTCGGGGTGTGGTGCGAGCCAGAACTGTTGTGGGTAGTCGCGAGAGTTAGCTTGTGATTTTTGTCTTTCATATAAGAGGGAGGAGGGGGGGGGGGTGCAGCCAGAGTCCTGCGACTAGACCGACATTACAGCAGCAAAACGACAGACCTCGAGCGCCATCACATAATGTAGTTCACGCCTCAAAATCACGAAAGACAACACAATCAGCATTGCAATTTTAAATTACTAACTTAACTTTAATAAGTAACACACAATAGTTATATACGTTACGGTACTACGGCTTAAATATACAGTGAAAAACCGCATAGATCTCTCGGCATCGCATACTACAGTTATAAACCAACAGTAAACGTGACATCGTACGGTCCACTTAAAAACTACACTAAGGTCTCAATATCACATAGTATTATATCGAATATAATTAACCTAAGAAACATCGAAACACTCTATAGGTACTTCACATACATCCCTACCAGCCTTCCAGTCATGGCTAAAGAAATTAATTTGCGAACAGTTCTTTACAGATTCCTTCTGCAGTGTAGAAACGCAATCTGTACACAATGTGAAGCAGGAAAAGTTTTAGCGTAGACATAGTTACGCCTCCTCCTTAAAACCTGCTACTTGTGAAGGAAGCTAGGACAAAAAGTCCATGTTGGAGTCCATTGTGAATATTACAGCCATCGCCTGTCTACCGACACACTCTTCAGAACTGCTCCCTGCTGCGCCCGAACATTCTATAGATCTGTTCAACAACTTGGTCATGTTCAAGACTTCTCTAGGACTCTCTTATTCTGGTATCTGTCTTCATGGAAAGCCTCTCCACTACTGCCTAATCTAGAATTAGAATAAGTTCACCTGTTTAAATGTTTGGATTACAATGCATTATCGAAAATAATCAGAGTAGAATACAAAATATAACATCTAAGAATAACCCTGCCGATTGTATTACAACATACAGACTGAGAAAAACGTTGTCCCTAAATTAACAAGCACACCATACGGGGCAGTGATTGGAACTACCTGCTGAGGCGTGCTGCTGCAGCACGGCTATAGCAGTACCTACGTCCGTCACTGCACGGGAAGACGTGCTGGCTTTAGGACAACACATCTCTTAGTGTAGCAACAGATAGCTGAGAGGATTTACAAGCGAGGCATGTCAGGTCCAACGGCATCATTTCAGTCTAGCATAAAAAATCCGAGTTTTCCACCAATGACGTAAAAATCTTGAAGATAGGCAAGCGACTTGCCTCCCACCCTAGCAGTACGATTTTTAATTGCAATTATTTACGACACTTTTCAATTCATTTTGAGAATTACTGCACATTGCAATTTCTCGCTGCCAGTCATGCTCACACCTGTTGACAGCAGAGCAGCATTTCACTACAGCCAAGTCAAGCGCTAGGGGCTCCTGCAACACAATTATTCTTTAGACTCGACATGCGATGCAAAGAAGTCTGTAGCCATATAACTGGCATTGGCATCTACAATGAAATGCATGCAACTCCTTGTTACAAGAAATGTCAAAAAGATAGAAACCAGCCAAGCAAGAAACTACACTATGGTGACAGCATCGCCAGCGCAGCACGAGCAGCGAGGCTGATACGGCACGGTGTTGTGTACAGCATGAAAGCGAACACATTGTGTACCTGCAGCATTACTATTATTATATTCCTCGTTTTATCGTCATACGACGTGATACAAGCTGTGAGACTCGGTTTATTATGTCGCCTCAGTATATGAATGTTTTATCTCGGCATTCCTGCCGGAAAGTCCCAATTGGCCGAGTGCGCTAACATTTACTGGCGGGAAAGAAGGCGCTAAGCATCTCTAAGAGACGAAAAAAGAATAGAGAAGACAGAAGAAACACCCGTGCGGAGGGTCCCAGCCGTGACCCCACACACGGGAACAGATAGTCTAATGGGATGAATCGCTTACCACCATTCGGCAGCACACCTCGCGGAGAAGAAGGGAAAGAATTGAGAGCCTACTTAACCTAACAAACGAACCTTCTCAGCAGGAACTGCGGCCAGCTGCAACATCTGTTGCGGAGAAGGCACTCGGGTCAGACCCTGGGTGAGTGATGCTCATATGTATACAGTATATCAGGACAGGGAAAGGGCCCGCAGAATAAACCCGTGAGGACGTGCGTGTATCTGCAACAGCAAGCAACGAAATACAACGGAATTACATTTCCTGCATACAACCAATAGGTATTAGCAAGAGGTACAACAATCGTATTTCTAAGCGTTTTTTGAAACATGAGATAAGGAGATACTTGCCTACAGGGTGACAAGAAAAACACGACGACACGATATCTTTCAGCAAAATATCCCGACCAGATTATCGAAAGTCTGCGCGAATCATGTAGGCAATACTTGGCCACGCATTGAACAAGCGTGATAAGAAAAAAGTTAAGATTATCATTATTAATTAAGATAGGTAACGATAGGTAACCACCGTATCCGCCAGAGCAATGCGCAATGCGTGTAATGACGCTAGGAGGCAAGGAGCTTTCAGTTTGTCGTTAGAGAGTGGTACATAATTCATAATTATAGTAAGTCTAACAGAGAAATTTTAATACGGCGTTTTGCGGCAAGCAGGGTTGGCTGGTTTAAACCAAATAAGAAACCATGGTTCAAACCAACCACAAAAACATGCTTTTTTGTTTTTATTCAACTTTTTTGTTTTTAATTCGTAAACATTGTAAAATAAACAGTTTTACTTCTAGAAAGTATCAAATTTTAGTCACACAACTGAATGGATGAGTTAATTGTTTCTATTTAGATGTCCGTTCGACTGCTGGGACAGTTAGGATCAACTATTGATGTTTAATAAAAACCTATAACTTATTGAATTTTGTGTTACCTATTTCATATCAGAGATGCATGTCTAATTATATTCTGGTAAGCGAGAAGCTACTGAAAATTAGAAGTAGTAGTTATATAGTTGTTATTAGATAGCTAGTGAGCTCATGAAAAGGATGTAGGCATAAAGCTATAGCACTTTCTTCAGTTGAATATTTTGTTTTGAATTAGTTAGTAGCTAGCAATTTCTATCAAGTTTTATTTGTATTCCGAAGTGTTTCTAAATTATTTCAAAGATTTTATAGCTATTTCCCTTTCTTCAGTTCATTACTCTGGTTTTAATTAGTTAGCAGCTAGCTAAATTTGTCAAGTTGTATTTGTAATTTGAAATGTTTTCAAGTTTTTCAAAGGATTTTAAATTGCGATAATTATAAATCACAGCTTCTCTGCAGTTTGGATTTTAAATGTAGCCATAGCAAATACAGGTACTTTGCTAACTGATTTTTCTAAACCCCTTTCTACAACAGGAAATTGAAATGAAGCGACTAAGATTGATGATGATTAGCTAACTAAATGTTTACAAAGTAAAAAACCCTTTAAATGTTGATGGATAAATTCCTACAACTTGATAAAACAACAAAATATTAAAAAACAAATAAGCCAAAAAATATTTTTTTTATCAAAAACCATGGCTTTTGGTTTAAACAAAAAACAAAATAAAAAACATGGATTTGCCAACCCTGGCCGCAAGTGTTAATTTAGCCATTGATTTACAACTGACAGAGAAATGGTTCATTATAGACACTATATCAACTTTTTGATAGAAATGAGATGGAAGCAAGATGTTGGAACAAGGCACCAGAACCAGAGGCGCAACGGGGCCACTGTTTCCCAGCAGAGCTGAGAGCTCTGGGTTGCGAGAGAAAGAGCAGTGGTGATCGCGTTCCTCCATAAAGAAAGGACACTCTACGAAGTCATACAGTATCTGACACTCAATGGTACGAAACAGTCGGTACAATCGGGGCGATGGTTGCCCTATAGTAAGAATTTATAGGCGAATGTTGTATGGCCAATAGGCAGGCGAGTTATAAATCACTCGCCAGTGGAGGGAGGAAATATGTCAGCCAGAGGACGCGGGATGTCGGTTTGAGTTTTCTAATTATTGTGACGGAGACAAAGACTGGTCCAGGTGGAGATTCANTTTATACTATGGCGAATGTTGTATGGCCAATAGGCAGGCGAGTTATAAATCACTCGCCAGTGGAGGGAGGAAATATGTCAGCCAGAGGACGCGGGATGTCGGTTTGAGTTTTCTAATTATTGTGACGGAGACAAAGGCTGGTCCAGGTGGAGATTCAGTGGTTGTTAACAAGGCGCTCAACATGGGATCGGTAGTCGGTCCTTTGCGAGAGTCACCCTGCGCACCGGGCCAGATACCCAAAGCTGCAACAGCAGCTTGCATCAGCTCGCTCATAGAGATGGGTAGTCCCACATGACTAGGCACCCAGCAGAGGCAGCAGTGTTCTACCATTATAATTACTATAGTCATAGTTTTACAACCGTATGTACTCAATGAGTGATCATTACAGAGAAGACTCGGCCGTTCTACAATGCTCGACAGGAATATTTCACGCTACAACTGGTGCGACAAAAGGCGTAAAGCATTTCAGAGAGAGGGAAAAAGGAGAAGACCGACAAAAGAAACAGCCGTGCGGAAGGTCCCTTCCGTCGACCTCCCCACACGGAAGCAAGTAGGAGGCCCAATGGGACGAGTCTCTACTACCATTCGGCGGCCCACCTTGCGGAACAGAAGGAGATACTAGAGACCTTACCTAGCCTAACAACCTGACTTTTTCAACAGGAGCTGCGTCCAGCAGCAACATCCCATGCTGACAAGGCACTCGGTACAATCCTTGGGTTCGTGAGGTCCATACCTATATATTTTGACAAGGATGGGGCCGGCAAGAAAAACCCCTGAGGGCTGTTATATACCCATAGCTGCTTCATGTAGGGTTAGTTAAGAAAGAACAAGCGCCGTGTAGAGCATACATTTCATACTGCGTATGCGCACCTAGATGAAGAAGCACTAAGAAAAGTAAGGCCTGTTGTCTACAAGCCAGAACGCCTTCGTGCCCTCCCCTCCCCATTACCTGCCGAGCTCAGTCCACTCTATGTTGTGGTGGGCAGCATCGGCAGTAGTGCTCTCAGTGGGCAGTTTCAATAGTACCCTACAGAAGCGCGTCCAGCATTAGTTATTATCAAATGCAATTTCACTTTAACTGATGCAAAGACCGACAAGGATACATACACTTAACACCGGACCCAGTGATGCGACCGCGCGGATGCTGCGGTGAGTCGGACAGCACTGAGTACAACTTTACAACTATAAGCCAGGGTCCAAGGAACACTATTTCATAGTGCGCACGTTGTTAGAAGCACTCCTAACTGTTGCACAGGTGCTAACAGCCCGCTGTGAGGATGTATATATGACAGTAGTTTAAAGGTCATGTGAACTTAATCCCACCCTCAACTGGGGAGACCCACAAGCACTGGTTCGTGCTGCCGACATAGGCCTACTGGCCCCCAAGGAATGTACGGCTGCAGTCGGTCACATATCGTTACGAGCTACGGTGCCACTGACGGAGGGCTCTGCTGCAATGACATACCCCCCCCCCTTTACCCTCCGCATTGCTGGGAGAGCTAAGCATTTCAGAAGTCAGACGCTGAGTAAACGCGCCAAGCATCAGAAGAGCTCGCCTGCCTGGCGTGGCATTCGAACCTGCGCCGTCCAGTGACGTGAGCTCAGCACACTAGGCTGCCGCTACCGCGGGTGTGCCCGCGGCCTGCATGTGCGTGGCATGTCTGTCCGGCCTTCGGATCTCCGTCAGCGCCTGTGAGGCTGTTACTGTGTCAGCTTGCGCCATGCTACGACTGTGGGTTTTCGTGAGGGTTCTACATCAAGAGAGGAAGAGGGACGTGTAAGTCGAAAAGAACAGAAACCCATGTAGGGAGCAACAGCAATACGGGAAGTAGAAGGAAGAAGAGAATAAAGATTGCCAGCTTAAGTAGGGAAAGGAAAAGGCAGCAAAGCAGACACTGAGAGAGACGCCTCCGCAGGCCATGATCAGCTAAGGAGCTGCTCTGGGGGGCGCGGCCCCCTAACACAGGATGAGCGATCCTAATTAACCGATGTTATGGCCCAGCCTCTGCTCTCTGAGCAATGGGAAGGAGTGTGGTCTAAAGATACCGCAGGGTGACACTGGTCAATTGGAAGAGCTACTATTATCATCATTATTATTACTGCATATACTATTATTATTATATAACTGTTTCGCCACCACTGATGCTCAAAACGGCACCTCAATAGTGTATCTCCGTCATTACATACCTAGTAGTGCTTCGTCAAGGTATGAGGTAAATTTGTTTCCAAAACGCAATTAAGGATTTGTAGAATTAGGTGTTTCTATACAAGTCGATACTTTGTAAAAATTGCTATAATAGTCCTCTATATACAGAAAGCTTTTGAAATAGGGAAGAGCTACTTACACAATTAAATAATCACAATTAACAGTTGTAGATCCTGTCGCAAAGGACATGAATTAATACACTGATGAAAATTAAAACTTTGGACAACACACAGTCTCGTGCAATTTATGTTTAAAGATTAATAATTTTTCTAGACATATCAACGCATGTAATAGTAGAAGTAGTAGTACAAAATTTTACCAGCGCATCAGGGACACAATGTCTATATCGCGCCGAACTATTCCTGTGGTTTAACACAGGCACGTGTGCCATGCACTAGGACGCGAAGTACGTCTCGTTTCAAATTATCAATGATTTTTGTCTTGGTTTTTCTGCCGGTAAGTCTCAGATTCTAAGCAGTCAGTGCGCTACTCACGGATAAAAGGCGCAAGTTGTGCATCTCCAACCCCCGGGCATGGCTGAACGCTTTCGCTCAGCTACACCGCGCAGGGGAAGGAAACTAAAACAAGAAGGTAGAAGTTTAGCGAGAATAGGTCGGCCACCTCGATCATCGGCCCACCTCCCGAAACAGAGGGGGAAGTATTGAGAGCCTACCTAACTTCACAAAACTAAGCTTGTCAGCAGGAACTGCGGCAAGCTGCAACATCCCCTGCGGTGAAGGCACTCGGGATCCTTAGGTTCGTGAGGCCCAAATATATTGTGGCAGGGAAAGGGATCGCCAGAATATACCCATGAGGGCCATGTGAACGCATGAGGTTATGTAATGTCACACGGACAAGGAGTAAGTTAAACATTGGGAGTACTTTCCGTAGATGTTTTGTGCAGCGTTCGGTAAAGGAAACGATACAGAGCGGTGCCTCGCACATGCTTTGCATTCTCACCATCGTGGCGTTTTCTTTGCGGAAAGAAATAGTGCCAAGAGGAAGCCAACTGAAAGACTGAGCAAAGATGCGTGTGCAATAGTACACGTTCTAGAGTAGAGCNTACAGAACGGTGTCTCGCCCGTGCTTTGCATTCTCACCATCGTGGCGTTTTCTTTGCGGAAAGAAATAGTGCCAAGAGGAAGCCAACTGAAAGACTGAGCAAAGATGCGTGTGCAATAGTACACGTTCTAGAGTAGAGCTTCTGTCCCCAACCGACATGTGTGCCGATACATAAAATTCAGATGATCAGCGTACACAGAACTGCTCCTCCAAAGTGGTGTGCAGGATTGTATGAGGCGCTTACACGCAGAACTGGCTATGCGCCACAAACTTGAGGAAACAGAGGAAAACGCTAAGTGTCGCGGCTTTCAAAGTGTCATATCGCGGTCACCATGAGGGGATAAGATAATTTTTTTTCTTTACTGTAGCCAAGTGTACGCGCAAAAATACGCGAGTGGTGAAGATAATATAGAAAACAGCAAAATGGCCGCGGTGGCACTTAGCCAAATTTACTCCTCAGCGCCTAGTATCTGACGTGAGTTTTCAGACTTTGTAAAAAAAATTAACTTAACACAAAGTAAATTCAGTTCCCTTACCCATGAGCGATTCGTCTTGCGTGTAACTAGACATATTAATAACCTTCAAACAACAAGAAGCTACGAAACCAATCCACTATCAACAGAAACCAAGTAAAAATGTGGAAGGCAAGAAGACTCGGGAAGTGTACACACGAAGTGCACGTAATCTGCACAGAGATCCTAAGTGCTACAACGCCGTACGATACACACCCGAGATCGAAATTGGTAGTCAGTATAACACGCAGCTATAGTTACACACTACTCTGACGACACATCCATAGCGCCTACAGCATATTCATGTAAAAATTACATATGTACTGCTAAAGCTTAGCATGCATTTACAAAGACACTTGAAAACTACTACAAATACAAAACAAATGCAGACACTATTTAGCTTAGATTGGGTCCCTAGGAAAAATCAGTAGAGTCTACGCAACATTTGAGAGATACCGTAGGTACTGCACGATATAAGCGCCTCGTGTCTGCTGCAGTTTCATGGTTTTAGGTCCAAAAGTTTCACTTCCAGGTCCTCGAAATATTAACATTTGCTTCAAAAGTACAGATATCGAAAACAAGGAAGAAAACTTAGGAAATTCAATAATATGTAAAACTGCACCAACAAACGGGCTTGCCGCAAGGAGTACCTGTACAGTGTATACGTACAGTAGCCACAATGTGGAACAGCTACTCAAGAAAACAGCACAATCGTAGCGTCCACAGAGCTTGTGGGCAGCAGCTGTGCACAGCTTGCAGAAGATCTCCGTTCCTAGTCCCGAAAGTGCAGAGTTCTCTGAGTCCGTGCGGGAGGCATTGCATCCACACCCAGCTATTATTAAATTAACAACCACTCTGTATAAAGTATAACTACAGTCTAGCTGAAATAAATACTGAATATATATAATGCAATAAACATCAGACAACACGTGTACATCACCAGAGCGCTACACACGCACCAACACCAGCGAGCAACACACGCACCAACACCAGCGGGCAACACACGCACCAACACCAGCGGGCAACACACGCACTAACACCAGCGAGCAACACACGCACCAACACCAGCGGGCAACACACGCACCAACACCAGCGAGCAACACACGCACCAACACCAGCGGGCAACACACGCACCAACACCAGCGAGCAACACACGCACCAACACCAGAGCGCTATACACGCACCAACACCAGCGCGCTACACACGCACTAACACCAGCGGGCAACACACGCACCAACACCAGAGCGCTATNCACACGCACCAACACCAGCGGGCAACACACGCACCAACACCAGCTGGCAACACACGCACCAACACCAGCGGGCAACACACGCACCAACACCAGCGGGCAACACACGCACCAACACCAGCGGGCAACACACGCACCAACACCAGCGGGCAACATACGCAGCAACACCAGCGGGCAACACACGCAGCAACACCAGCGGGCAACACACGCACCAACACCAGCGGGCAACACACGCACCAAGCACGAACACCAACAGGCAACACACGCACCAAGGCTGTACATACAGTCAGCCCAAAAGCAGAAGTTCAGTCGAAATACAATACAAAAAATGGCCCTCAACAGGCAAGAGAATACTCAGGAGTGGCTGTTGCGTTCAAGACTGCGCGGGTGTCACCGTGTGCTTCGCTTCCCTCTCTTTACCAAGCTATTTACAAACGAATTGCTCTTTTAATTCGCAAGTCAATGCTTCACATTCATAGGGAACAAAAACATGTATGAATCTGACATAGGTGAATAAAGAAGTTATATACATGCCATCCTTAGCCAAAATATGCAGAACACAAACGACGCAATTACAGAAGGGACGCTGGGACGTAACAATATCTAATATTTTGCTGTAGTTATTCCATATCGAAAATAAGCAAGAGCTTCGCTAGCTAGCATCCACTTAGTTTTGAGAATATGTAACTCTACTCATGCAAATATTATTTGTAGGGAAAATAAAAAAAAACACAGTTTTTGGTCTTAGACAACAGTGAATCTAATAAATTTATAAAAGGAAGTACAAATACGACGGTACAAGCAATGCACGGGGCATGAACGGAAAGCACTGAGCCTCAAACACAGGTGAGATAGACGATGCTCTCGTAGAGTGGGAAAATGCTCTAGTATCAAGTATGTAGGTTCCGGCGCTTTCTGCTCTATTTTGGCAAATGGTTAAATAGTAGAAGAATTGATCAATGTCCCTCCCCCCCAAAGAAAAACATTAAGCACCGTATAGTCCTCTAGTCCTCTCTAGACGTCTACGTATAAAATCCATAACGATCAGGCGAACACACACTGAATTTCAGGTAGAGCCGTGACGTACAGATGAATCTAGCTAGCGGATGGCGGCCCGATGCCAGAATTTCTCCATTTCTAAACATTCATCATTTGCTTCCCGCTAAACTAAAACAGCAAGTATTAAAACCTATCCAGTTGACATTTAACGCACAAAACAATAGCACAAGTTTCTGTTATCTCAGTCACAGCAATTTCTGCTAGGCGGAACACTATTCACATTCTTCGTTTACTAGCATCTGTATGATGACTGTCTGTAAGCACAGAAGCCGCGCCCTCGCGCTGGCAACAATTTATACTAAAAGAATCAGCGATTGGCTGGTGAAATTAAGCCCGACAGGTAGTGTCCGGGACGTCAGACAGGTGCGCTGGTTTCGACCCGCTGAATCGCGTTTCAGGTGTTAACCCTTATTCAATTACCGTCGAGATTCTCAGAAATTCAATATTGCTAATAAAACTGTAGTTTTCAGCCTGCTAAAGCATAAACGAGTTGCTCCTAACACTTGCAACACGATTCAGAATGGCGGAGACATCGCTCCTGCCAGATATACTGANACCAACACCAGCGGGCAACACACGCACCAACACCAGCGGGCAACACACGCACCAACACCAGCGGGCAACACACGCACCAACACCAGCGGGCAACACACGCACCAAGGCTGCACATACAGTCAGCCCAAAAGCACGAGTTCCGTCTAAATACGATACAAAAAATGGCCCTCAACAAGCAAGAGAATACTCAAGAGTGGCTGTTGCGTTCAAGACTACACGGGTGCCACCATGGCTGCGCATCTAGTCGTGTGACGTCAGGTGGAGAGATGAACGTCGGTGTTGCACAAGTTTCAATAGTGTTCTTTATTCATTTATACCAATATTTCAGCTACTATGGGCTGATAATTGATGTTCGGCTATTTTGAACACGGAAAAAATAACTTGGTGAACCTTTTTCTTTTTCCTAAAGCTCCGGAGTAGCGAAAAAAAGTGGGTTTTGGCAGCAAAAGAGTGTACTAAGTTTTCGCTCTCCCCAGTGACATTTACTGTGCTTCAAACATTTTTTGCCCCTGTAAAATGATAAACTACTACGTAGTAATTAGCAGTAAATCAGTTTTCCCTCCAGATTTTTCCATGTAAAGTCAGAAAACGCCAATTTCTCTTAAGGAAGTCATTAAACTTGAAACAAAATCTTTCTCGTTAAACTTTGAACGCATGTCTAGCTAAGTTACCTTAATAATTACGATTTTCTCAGTAAAGTCGAAAGAAAATGCTGTGTCGACGGGAAACTGTTTAATCACATGAAATACCGCCTTTGAACGAGTAATATATGAAGCTAGAACTAGTAAAAACACTTCTCCGTTTGACCATTTGCAAAACTTTGACGAGAAAAGCTCTTTAAAATACAAATTTCACAAGTAGAGTTTATAAATTTGCGATTAAATTACTTCTAGAACGATTAATACTGCCCTGATAATACGTATGCAACTGTAGTTTTTTCCCTGTAAGCCATGTTCTTCCGCGGTAATTTTTCATGGCGAAGTGTACTAGTATGTAAAATGCTATATATATATTGATTACAAAATATGCCGTATCAGTACTTAGATAGCCGTGGCTATGTTGTTGTAATTGATTTTTTCGCCTGTCAACTATTCGCTTGACATTCCTTTGCCTTATTTCAAGCAAACGGATTTTTGCATCGCACAGTTAACAGCTGTTATAGTGTAGAAATGATTAATATTCTTTTTTTTTTGTTTATGGGTGCCCAGGCTCACCGTATTTATTAAGCAAGTAATAAGTATGAACTAATTAACACTGTTTGCTACCTATCTCTCCACCTGACGTTACAGGAGTGGGCGGGGCTTAACACCTACCTGCGCGTGAGTTAACCTGTTCGTTGTTCAGCCATGGGTGCCACCGAGCTTCGTTTCCTTCTCTTTACCAAACGCTGAATTGCTCTCTTAATACGCAAGTGAATGCTTCACATTCATAGGGAACAAAAACATGTATGAATTTGACATGGGTGAATAAAGAAGTTATATACATGCCATCCATAGCTAAAATATGCAAAACACAAACGACACAATTACAGAAGGGACGCTGGGACGTAACAATATCTAATATTTTACTGTGGTTATTCCATATCGAAAATAAGCAAGAGCTTCGCTAGCTAGCATCCTCTTAGTTTTGAGAATATGTAACTCAACTCATGCAAATATTATTTGTAGGGAAAATAAAAAAATACAGTTGTTGGTCATAGACAACGGCGAATCCAATGAATTAATAAAAGGAAGTACAAATACGACAGTACAAGTAATGCACGGGGATGAACGGAAAGCACTGAGCCTCAAACACAGGTGAGATAGACGATGCTCTCGCAGAGTGGAAAATTGCTCAAGTATCAAGTATGTAGGTTCTGGCGCTTTCTGCTCTATTTAGGCAAATGGTGAAAGTAAAAGAATCGATTAATGTCCCTCCCCCCCCCAAAGAAAAACATTAAGCACCGTACAGTCCTCTAGTCCTCTCTAGACGTCTACGTCTAAAATCCATAACGATGAGGCGTACACGCACTGAATTTCAGGTAGAGCCGTGACTTGCAGATGAATCTAGCTAGCGGATGGCGGCCCGATGCCAGAATTTCTCCATTTTCTAAACATTCATCATTTGCTTCCCGCTAAACTAAAACAGCAAGTATTAAAACCTATCCAGTTGATATTTAACGCACAAAACAGTAGCACAAGTTTCTGTTATCTCAGTCACAGCAATTTCTGTTAGGCGGAACACTATTCACATTCTTCGTTTACTAGCATCTGTATGGTGACTGTCGGTAAGCACAAAAGCCGCGCCCTCGCGCTGGCAACAATTTATACTAAAGAATCAGCGATTGGCTGGTGAAATTAAGCCCAAAAGGCAGTGTCCGGGACATGAGACAGGTGCGCTGGTTTCGATCCGCTGAATCGCGTTTCAGGTGTTAACCCGTATTCAATTACCGTCGAGATTCTCAGAAATTCAATATTGCTAATAAAACTGTAGTTTTCAGCCTGCTAAAGCATAAACGAGTTGCTCCTAACACTTGCAACACGATTCAGAATGGCGGAGATATCGCTCCTGCCAGATATCCTGACAAGTCACGCCTCGCGGCTTAGCTTATTTCGCCATGACGGACCAATCGATGACTTACGTCTTTGCTGCAGCATGTAGCACTGAAATGACGCAATACCTACTTAAAGCGACGTAAAATAGCACCTGCTACAAATTGCACAGAGCCTCACACCAATCACTGTAAATGCATGAAACTGTAGACATACAACAGCAGCAATACTACAAAGTAAATCTAAGATTATTTTGAAAATAGAAAACATTGCAAAAAGTTGCAACGACGTTTTTTTCATACGCGTCGACATACACGTACGCGACTTTTCAAGAAAAAGTAGCTCTACCATCTTAAAAGCTATTAAACATAAAAGCGCTCAATATACAACATCTATATGTTTTCCCTTAATTTATAACACATTAATATTGCCAACCTGTATCATTAATATTCATGTTACACCTACGGTACACTCTACGCTAGCTTAAGTTCCAGTAGCCACAGCACTGCTACATCAAGAGAGGTAAAAAGAGCAAGGCGGGACATGTAGGGTGTCGAAGCAACATGGAAACTACCTAACGTTATGCATGTAGATACCCAAGCAAGGAACAGCAATTTGGGGGGAATATGAGGCAGCACAGAACACAAACTGGCAGCAATAATACGAGAAAGGAAGCTAGAAAATAAAATGTTACGATGGTCTATAGCTGAAGCTTATGTAACCTATAGTCACTTTGGCTATCCCTAAGGAAGATGGCCCACGGTATGCAGCCGAAACGGAAGGTTCACTTGCACCACAGGTAAAATACCATTAATTTTTTGCAAATAAAAAGGAAACGCAGCGAACTGATTATTATCAAAGGTAGGCTACGTATAAACTGCGCTACAACTCAACCTAACCATGCACAGAAATTTCTCTTGTTAATAAATCGAAATTGTTGACTGAAACCATATATGTACATAGAAAAGACGAAGGCGCTGCCGTTCTTCCTACTGATACTGCAGCGTACAGTACTCATCAGTGTCTCAGTAAACCGTCCATACCTAAATGAGGTTCACAATTTTCTTGCGCTGCAACGGTTGCATTTGCCTGATTTGCCCTGTATTGTTACTGAATNAAAGATGAAGGCGCTGCCGTTCTTCCTACTGATACTGCAGCGTACAGTACTCATCAGTGTCTCAGTAAACCGTCCATACCTAAATGAGGTTCACAATTTTCTTGCGCTGCAACGGTTGCATTTGCCTGATTTGCCCTACATTATTACTGAATGAGTTAGTTGTAGCCTCTCTCATGCAACACAAATCCGCTGCTCCAAGAGAGGAAAGAACGAGACATTTAGCATGCCAGCAGACACGGGGAACCCACGAACGAGGGTGTTCCCATAGAGGATCAACGCGCACAGAAACAGCAAGTCGGGAAAAAATTGGAACAATACAGAAAAGGTGCAACAGTAGGGGTATGAAAAACGAAGGAAATCAAGTGGGCAGGAAAGAAAGATGTCCCGCAGGCAACCAAGCTAAGGCAACCAATGGAATTCGCTCTCAGTCTGGGAGTACTGCTCTTCATAATATAGGATGAGTGAACCTAACTTAGCCCTTTGTCATACAACCCATCCGGTCCCGGTACAATAAGCGACCTAGGTACTTCAAAATGTGTGTTAGGTTTGGTTACGTTAGAATAGGCTCGGGTAGTTCTAGAACAGGTGCTTAATTTAACTTCTGGCACACATATTCTAGGAAGTTTCATAGAAGGAAGTAGCAAGAGCCCCGGAGATGGTAGCTCAGAGTTCTCCCGGGGCTGGCTCGCTGCACACGTGTATTGCAGAGGGCGACTGGGCAGGCGGCAATCGACGCATACGCAAGTCGTTTGTGTAACGAAAGGCTGGAAGCCGGGGAAGGCTATGGCGGCCGCGGCATCCGTGGCTGAACAGAGCAACCATTTAAGAAAATCCAGTTTGCGCATCCGCTGGACAGAATACAACAGTGTTCCTTCTCATGAAACCTCCTTGCATGTATTATACCTCATTCTCTTGTAGGCCCCGCACAATACCGGCACCGTCCATCCCGCGCCCCTTGAGGGGCTTGCCAGACACCGGAGGAAAGGCACTGCACCGTTTCGATTCTGTTAATTAAAATGTTTTCTGCATTTATGGACTGAAAACACGTAGGTAGTATGGCAAAACGTTCAATGTTGGTGTTGCTGTGACGCGCTCGGCCTCACGGCACAAACTATACATAGCTAAGTAAGGACAGTAGCACTCGGTGCAAAAGGCTGCTGAGCGAGGACAGCGTACGCTGATCATATATTATCGACACGTAGGCTAGATAGTGCTGCATGAGACCTCAAGTATGAACAGTTAGCGTGAGTAAGAACAGAACACAATTATGTATCACACCACAATGTGCTGCACAGCATGGGCAACGCAATGTGTCCGATGGCATACGCAACACAATTTGCCGTACAGCAGTACACAACATTACGCAGCATACCAGCAGCCCACACCCATAACAATTAATGTGCCGTAACCTAAACATGAGGCGGCAGGTACCCCGCACAACACAACCAATACGACACTGTACCACAAACCGCCATCTTCAGCTGGTGTGCATCACTGACACAAACATCAGCGCGGTGCATCACCCGCACATCACACGACGTCAGGGAACATAGGAGCACACGCACGTCACGCTGACGGTCAACTCCGGGGACCACACCAGGCAGTATTGTAAGCCCAACTTCTGCGTGTATGAGCGGGCGTTTAGCCAAGGCCAATGTTCTCTAGGTGTCCTTGGTACATCTCGCACGCTAACCGACTTGCGCGGTGCATCGGGACGCTGTGCAACAAGCTGAACGGCCGCTCGTAAGCTGAACATGCGACTATATAGTGTAGCTCGGAATACCGCATGCTTGCGGTGCGCAATTAGGTCGGAGTTGCTACACACCCTTACAGAGCTCCCATCTTTGTCGCAATGCGCGGTATGAATTGAACAGCATTATCATAGACACTGCGTAAAACAATGCAGTAGTTAATGTCAGAGAAAAGTGCTACTGTAGTGTTACAGCGATAAGGTGAACAGCAGTTATAGATACACTAAATAAACAATGCACTAACGGTTAAAATGGTACAATACAGTAAACGCTAGAACTATAATACAATATGTTCATATTAAAATGCATGGATAACAACAAACATGGAAGTGTTTGCATCAGCAAACTGCGCCTATGAGGAGAAATGCAAAAAACTCGGCTTGTTGAGGAAGGTGGAGGCGGCACTTCTCACGTAGATTTCATAGAATACGTGTAATAGAAAACCTTAGTAATGCAGGACAGCAGTTTCAAAAGCTGCAGCAGTCAGAGCGTTAAGGCATATTTTAGGTTATATGTCTAATGGCTGCAATAAGCTCATCTCCGACAACGAGAGACATGGGGTAGTCTTGTGTCTCATGGCTATGATGCGCTCATCACCAAAAGCCAAACAGCGCAGCCACATGTCTCATGGCTACGGTGAGCTCATCTCGCGCGCCCAGACAAAAGAGCCTTATTGCTACAAAGATCTCATTGGAACTGCATCAGCACGCACAGGTCCCACAGCGGAACTGCTTCCGCACGCACAGGTCCCACAGCGGAACTGCATCAGCACGCACAGGCCCCACAGCGGAACTGCATCAGCACGCACAGGTCCCACAGCGGAACTGCATCAGCACGCACAGGTCCCACAGCGGAACTGCATCAGCACGCACA
>LQNS02278145.1:8731732-8744488 GCA_001587735.2 Parhyale hawaiensis
GCTGCTGTGTCAGAAAATCGCTCGAAAGATCAGGGAAAGAACCCGTTATCAGCGGCACGCGACCCTCAGCATCGAGGTGGCCAGTCCTGTGCTGGTACAGAATGTGCTGATCCAACTGAGCCGATAACAGATCCGCCACACGCGGCGGCGACTGCTGTTGTTGTTGTTGCTTCATGTGCTTTTCTAAAAGTATTTGTTTCTTGCTTTCTTTCAGCTTCTGTTTTAAAATACGTTTCTGTTGCAGGTGATACTGGAGGTCCATCTGGCGCAGGGAAAGATCTTGCGATGGCAGATCAGTGAAGATGTGTGCCGCAGCTCCCTCCTCCCCAATGGCGTAGACACTTTTGCTTCGCTTGCCTACATCGAGATATGCATGTAGTTACGAGCAAAGGGACAACAGGATAACAAGCAAGAAAAAAACTTACCGATCCATACGTCGATATACATAGGCACACAAGTGTCACATCATCACAAAACTTTGGGCCCAATTTTAAAAGTTGATTAATGACTGTAATGTGAGAGTGGCGTCGACTTGGTGAATTCTTCTAGCGATACCAAAGAGATTAAGGTGGTGAACTGTTATCACTAGAGCTAGGACATTGGAGCTCTTAAAAATGAGCCGCAGTAGCGGTTAAAAGGAGCGCTAATAGCGCTATAAGTGTGCAATAGTAGCGATAGAAAAGGGCATCAGGAGCACTTATGGAAGCGTTTAGAGCAGTTACCAGAGCATTCAGAGCACTTATAGGAACGCTTGGAGTAGTAGCTGGAGCGTTAGGGGGCAGTTATCGGAGCGATTCGAGCACCAAAGTATAATTTACATACCTATCGGAGGAAGAATTTAAACGAGGTTTTACTTTTTAAGATATTTTGAAAGGATTCAATACAAGAATTATTCTGAAAAATCAACCCATACAGGGTGTTGTATGGTTTTCGTTTTTGAGAAATGGCGACCTGAAATATGAAAAACTTAAGATGAGGTTTGGGCGAAGATGAAAAGCTTTTATTTTTGGACAGATTTGAATGGAACTTGGTATAGATATGTAAAATCGGGAAAGAAATTGTTTTTACTCTTGTACTCTTTGTCATTTTCCCCATAGAAACGAGTTATTCAAAGAAGAGGGCAAAAGGGGGGTTGGGAAAAACCCTACTCCTAGTTTTTGAGCTAGAAATAAAGATGACTTTGGTATCAAAAGAAGCGAAATTTGATCCTCTTTCAGGGTCAATTTTTTCGGTATGATTTTCGAAATAGTTTTCGAGAAAGCTCGAAGAGCTCAAAATTCTTCTTTATTATTATTTTTTTTTCAAAAACTGCGCTGTCACTCGTCTCCTAATTCGAAAATCAAACTAAAAATATAAATGTTATAGAAAAGTAATTCCGTTCCTTTTAGCACCAAAAATCATCTCAGTAGCTCAAAAAGAAGAAAAAAACACGTAGGAGGAATAGGGTTTTCCCAGCCCTTCTTTTGTCGTTTTTTTTTTTAACCAGTTTTCTATGGAGAAAATAAAAAGTACATGAGTAAAACTAATTTCTTTTCCGATTTTACATATCTATACGAAATTTCATTCAAATTGGTCCAAAAATAAAACCTTTTCATTTTCGCCCAACCCTCATCTCAAGTTTTCCATATATCAGGTCGCCATTTCTCAAAAACGAAGGAGTTTTGAGGCTTTTGTCGCTCCTGAAAATCCGTTTTATATTGCGTTTTTCTATATATGGTCAAAATATGTTCATCGAATTACCCAACACACTGTCTATATTTCAAAAAATCATAAACTTATCATGCACGTCTCATTCATCAACCAATTAGGTATGTCATTTTATTCTTCAGTGTGCCATGGTGCGTGGGAACTCCTAATAAAATTACACCCCCCCAAGAAGTTCCCTACTTTAACCATTTTGCCCCGTTCAAACTGATAGACGTCTTGTCAATGTGTATTGATTATTGCTGTTGGCGTTTAATTATGCTTGAATCAAACTCATTTATATGCAATACACTTGGAGGTAAGGTTCAGCACCTGCTAAGAATGCTCCATTTCTATGAGATTGCTCCAACTTTGTGCGCAGTTAGAGTCAAATGGAGCACTAACGAGCACTTTGGAACCTTTATAGCGCTTGTAGCATTATGGAGCATTAAGAGCGCTTGTAGCATTTTACGTATAAATGCTCCAAAGTCCGAACTCTAGTAATCACACACCTTTGAAGCTTATATTTTAGGGAGCTAACACAGCCTAAGTAGTAACTACGAGATACGAAGATTCGACTTAAAAACACCAAGAATCAACGCTGAAATAAGCGTTCACGGCAGGAATATTTGCGGGTTACTAGACTTTTGCAATGATCTCATTAGTGTTATTAGATCACTAAATCGCATGCATGCATAATTGCAATGTAACAAGGCAAAGAAAACAGAGCCAGAAGTCCGAACGTTTCCAATGAGAGGCATATGCACAACTGCAAGACAAGGACATTATAATCATTATTATTACATGATTAGTTTAGCCACCGAATCCTCCAAAGGGCGATCCGTACAGTGATACTAGTTGGCCAAGAGGCTCAAGTAGGAATATGCGATCTCGTCATGTACATTCCTCAGTCATATGGGTAGTATAAGTTGGCTCAGTTCGCTAATGCTGGCGGGGAAAACAGGCGCGATGCATCTCTCGAGACGACAGTCGAAAAAGAGAAGGAAACAGAAGAAAGAAACACTCGTGCGGAGGGTCCCTTCCGTGGCAGTCCACAAGGGAGCAGGTAGGAGCCTCATGAAATGAGTCGCTTACCACCATTCGGCGGCCCACCTCGCGGAGCAGAAGGGGAAGTATAGAGAACCTACCTAACAATACAAACTAAGCTTGCCAGCACGAGCTACAATATCTCCGGCGGAAAACGCACTCGGAACAACCCTTAGCTTCGTAAGGCCCATATATATTGTGGTAGAAATAGGGCCAGTCAGAAAATACCCCTAAGGGGGTTAGTGAAACAAATGATATGATGATGCTTATAGTGTTACACTAACGTACAAATGTTAGGAGACCTGGACAGTAGCGAACCAAATGAAAGGATTGGTAGAACTATACAGTCAGAGAGTGATTGGGAAGACTACGGAATTTTTACATCAGTGAAGTTACAGACAAAAACTTGGTACGACATTGCCGGAACTGCTGACAAGTATTTTTTGGCACCAATCCCAATTCTACGATTTCAACATCACTGAAGGCAGCGAGAAATGGATGAAACGTATCCTCAAATGTGCACGCTGCAAGATCTAATTAATCGAAACCTACGAAAACAACGGGACACAACGCATGACAAATAACATATTCTGAGATGCTGACTGACTGTAGAAAAATAATTATTTCCAAACAAGTGGGCCTTATAATTGATTTCCGATAACAACAGTCCGGAACATGGCTACTCTAGCCTAAACGCGGCAAAGGATCTCTAGCCACCATTTTCAGCAACAGCCACAGAAAGTGCGGCACTGAAAGGACCACTACAGTTAATCATTTTCGGTAACACGTAAAGTACGGCAGCGTTCACGCTCCAGCGCCTCAGCTGCAGGCGACAGCCCTCCGTAACTCAGGCCTACACACCACAGACCACACTTCATTTGCAGAAGATAGTTGTGTCAGATTTGAGTGTATGGGCTGCGATCCTAAATTTTAAGGTTTGTGACGTCACAATTGCGTCACGCCACTGTTGCAGCGAGGAATCTTTGATATTTCCACGGTGACGTGATAATTGTGACGTCACAAACCTGGAAATTTAGGAGGGCAGCCCATACACCCAAATTTGACACAACTGTCTTCTGTACATGAACTGTGGCACAGACGGAGCCCGCAGCGGGGCTGCAATTGGGGCACCAGCCCTGGACCCTTGCGGGCGGCCCAGTCACACGCGAATAAAAGGCCGCAAGTCTTCGGCGTTATGGTTTTGTGACAGGGCCGCACACGCCCATCTCGGGAGGCAGCAGCAGCGTAATGGACGCCCGTGTACACCAACACGGAGTTCGTACAAAGTTTATACAGTGAGCAACTGAATCAACGGCGTCTCCGATTCGCCCACTTCAAGCGAGATAGTCGACAGTTAACCAATTGGCTGTAATCTATCCGAAACTTCAATGTTGAGCGTTCGATTTGCCGCTTTGTATCGAGTATCAAGAATCAGGCAGACCTCTCAATCGTAATTTCTTTGCGATTAACGGCGAATACTCGATCCAAAATGTTGGATGGAACACGCAAGGTTCAAGTTTCACAGAAGCTAAAACTGATCAGAGTGCCTGCCTGCTCTCGCCTTAACGGATCCCATTGAACGAAATGCGCTCAAACTCAATCCCAACATTCTGGGCCACCGCAGCAGCTAAAACTGTAATTCAGCTTCTGGAGCGGCCAAGAAGTTTGTAAGGGCGACCAAAGCAGCTAATGTGCATTGAACTAAGAAGAAACTATTTTGCACGCCGTCCTCCGTTTGTGGTGTAGGTGTGAGGTGCGGCACAGCGCAGTTAATCGATCTCACCTTCAACTGAACAAATCGACGTTAACCAAAACATTGACGCCGATCGAACGGACTTACGTATCAGCCAATGTAGCGCGCAAATGCACATTCTTGTGACCAAGTCGCACACAAAACCTACGAAATAAAATAGAAACGAAAATACGATGCATCTGAGCAACATTGAAACGACAATGTGCGGGTCGGGGTATTCAAAATTTATCGGTACAACTTTTTTACCAACATTCTTCAAAGAAATCAAAACATACAAATCAAATCAAACATGTTGTTTAATTATTATTCTTATTGAATATCTCTAGTTCATTCAATATAGCTTCCGTCGGCATCGACTACCTGCTGCAAACGCTCGAAGAACGCTTTGCACGAGTTACGAATGACAGCTTGGGGAATTTTTACCCTTTCTCTCAAGAGTGTCGCCTCCAAACCCTCCACATTTTTGTGATGGGAAGCTCAAACCTGAATCTCCAATATGGTAAATGCAGAAATCAAGAGGATTCAGGTCTGGCGAGGGAGGAGGCCATTCTTCCTTGGAAATTAACTCTGGCACACTGCTTGCCAACCACTCATGAGTCTTTTTTTTTTTTGCTTTGTACGGGGGCGCACAGTGGGTAAAACATATTCGGTATATATTTAAACTTACGAAGCATCAAAATTTGTGAATATTAAGCAAAAAGTGCGCAAATAAAAAGGTTGTGACGATAATTATTGAATATATATTGATGATCATCAAAACATCTTGATGAACCGTCCATCGTCAACTCTTTATAAGACAAGTGACTATATATGGGTGCTTGCGTTTCGTTATTCCTGTGAGAGCGCTCGTCAGCCGGCCAGTAAAAGGTTAACCCGAACTTCGGCAGGCCGAACCCTCTGTGCTCACCGACCTGCCATCGGTAAAACGATTATGTGCCCATTTTAACGGTGAGTTTGAACAGAACGTCCCCGTCGGTGACGCTGTGCATGTCTAGCAGGTCAACTGATTACTGGGATGACAGTTTCATCTGCAGCAGAAACCGACCCTACCCCGGTTAATACGGTGATGTTCCTATCATTTTATAGAACTCTTAAATTTACGGTCACAATCCCTTCCCTCCACCCAATCACTTCGGTATATGGAAATTTTCTGCAATAATAAACAACTCGAGGGTAGAGAACTGGCGCGCGTTGACGTTTCGACGTCTCGTCTAGAGAGATATAAGATATATACAGGTAAAGTTAACTGTACCACGCACCCGAACCAGAAAATCTACATGCACTTGTTGAGCTGTAGATGAATGTCCGATAGGATCAGGGTAGCACGGCTGAACTCTACCACAGATTGTGCAAGCTATGCCGTCAAAGACGGAAGGCGCGTGTGGTAACTGCGACCCCACGGCCGTATCCCATTGCATGTTAGGTCAGCTATCGCTGCTCAAGCTCGGTAACAATTAACCGATAATAAAGACAAGTGCACTAAATATACGAAGCAACGCTATTCCTACCAGAAACCATCGCTTCAGTTATTACTTAGAGAGTGCCACTATGCCTCTGAAAAAATAATATACTGCTCCTGCGCGTGGATATAAAGCTATGTGTTGACTGCAGATGTTGTCATTTATAAGCTCTAACACGTCAGTGTGTGTCATTGCTATCAATCGCTTTAATACAACAGAGATAGTTCAGTTCTCGATATTTACATTTTAAAGCATGGACTCGGCAGCCATACATACTGCAGGCCCCAGGGCATCAGTAAGGGAGGTTTCAGTTACAGCAGTTCAGAGATCGCTCAGCGCCACAATTACGAGAGCGACCAGGTCACAATAGATACAGAAACGCACTGGCTGCATAGTGAATGACATCTCACTCGGACGGCAAGGGCAAGCGCCAGCAGTTCCTTTGAAGATGGAAATAAACAGATATCAGGAAGATTCTGAACACAATCATCATGCACAGGAAAAATGTACGGGCATCGAGCAAAGATGAAGGCCTTGTTGCTCAAACATAAGATTCATTATACGAGGACAAGCCTGGTCAACCAATGACTCGGAGGCACACAGAAGCAACTGATAAGTGCGGTCATTCACCAGTTGAAGGTTTCGCTAGGGTGTTGCTGGAAAACCTCGCTCGGTAACCCCGCTGTGCACATTGTTATGAGGGCTACGGGAGCGAGGAACAGTCGTCGCAGCCACGCCTAGTGCCGCCCATACAGTGTAGACGAAGCCCTCGGTAGTGACCCTTCGTGTTTCATGTTTTTTTTTATTATTTAGGTACAAATTACTAGCAGGTACTCGATACACGCACCCTTGAATCAAAAGCTTCATGTTTCGAGTACTTGAAAGTAGAAAGTTTGAAGGAAGAAAACAAGAATAACACTTAGGGAACAAGTCGGGCGGACATATATCGAGGCCGTGCAGCACATGTACTGCACGCCGCGCTCTGGCGAGCCCCGCTCAATGTTGCTGCCGTCACGGAACTGATCAGTTAAGGAGTGTTAGATTAGCCAACCTCCAACGAGATCATCGAATCAGATTATAAACTTCATTAACTTGTCCGGTACTTCATTTCTAAGAGTTCAATTTGCCTTTCTGGACAGCATTTAAGACTCGCACACGCTGGAGACGACAGAAATTTCAAGCCGGCGGACGCTACGAGTTGTTAGTTGAAGACAAGGGAAAGCTACTCAGATGAGACTATCTCGATAGTAACGCGTGTATGGAAGGGAGCGTTAATGAGGCAGCATGGGTTGCTAACGAACGGGTATACCGAGCTGGGGAACGAACAATCAGGCGCAGTAACCAAGGCTGGCCAGCAGTAAGGCCACGTTCAGACATAAACAGTCGAGATGCCGCCGGGAGGCTATCACTGGAGCAGTGGTTTAGTTTAAATGTTAAATTAAAACTAATTTCATAATATAAATTTAAGGGTCGACAGAATTAACTCAAATTTGTTTTAAGATTCCAAAAGGTTAAAAGTTGAGTGAATAATGTGGACCCTCATACTTAGTCAAGAGCTAATGTCTCTCGCAGCGGCCAAACATACAGCAGGCAGTAGGGGAGGCAGTTACGGAGACAACCACTTTCTGTTCCCACGACTGACCGCCAGCGGCAACTTTGCTGCCTCCATCCAGCCGCGGCCTCAGGTGCAGACGAGACAGGTGAGCAGAAAGGTAGTAAGATAAGGGGGCAGGAGCGGTAAGAAGAAGGTGAGGCAGTAAGGCAATAGTACTGCAATTAGACACATGTAAGGTGGAGAGGTAGATGTGAATCACCTAATGCGGTAGCAGGGCAGCACACCAGTGCAGCAGCGCTAGCACCTCAAATAGCTCTGACACACAAAGTTCCGCAGCAACAGCCCCGTAAGACGTTCGCTGATTCCCATAATGTGAAGGTCGCCATTGCCCAGCGGCCCCTACGCACTGCAGACGCGTGTGCTATTGGCCGCCAAGGCGCCCGGTGCACGTAACTAACTGAAGCCGAGCCATCAGCTGACTGTCCAGCCGAAGAGTTACAAGCCGACGTGGATCCGGAAAGTGCCGCAGGCTGAACCTGCGATATCAAAGCACGGCCCCCTCCACTGGTGGGGAAAAGTTGAAAAGGGAAGCAGGCATTCGATAAACCAAATTATTTCAAGCAATCTCAACCCTGTTGTGCCAAGTAACGTGACCAACCACACATTCAATTAAACCGAAGAGTAATTCGGCTGAATTTCCAGTGGGTTTAGTGCGCATCTCTCAGGTACACTAACTACTGGGGCGAACCCTCATCGTAAAAACTGACCTTTGTCGGTTCATAAGATACAATTCCGACCAACTTATAAACCACACTTTTCCCGGTTTATTGAGGGCTCATTGCACGCAGAGCACAAAAAGTACTGACCGAAGTAACTCTCCCAAGCGCCTACACACAATTCCTTTAGTAATTTGTTGACTTCGTAACCACTCGAGAACAAAGAATACCAAAAGGCTTACCTCTCTCTCGTCGGTGTCCACTAGGCATCTCCGGCGCACTCACGGCCCCGTCGCTCTCGTCCTCGCTGCCGGCCAGACTGTGTCTTCCTGACGCTCCTAGTCGCATTCCTGGTCCTAGTGACGATCTGGCACTTCTACCTAAACCACCACCAGCCCGCAGAGACAATGGGTCTCCTCCTCTATGAAGTCTCTGGCGAGGTAGACTATTGCTCCTAGAAGAAACAGATCGCGGTCTGGCAGCCAGAGGTCTCGGTGCTAGCACTTCCGTGTCACTGGCGTAGTCAACAGATCGCGTTCGCTGTCGGAGGGCGCTAAGTCGTCTCATTGCTTCATGATATCTATCAACAGTAAGACCTTCACCAGAACTATACGCCTGTTGCAGAGGCGCTAACGATGCTTCCTGCCACGCCTTGTAGCGCCTGGCAGCGCTCACGCCACCACTTCCTTCGTAGTCGCTGAGGGCCTCGCGTTCCGTCGCTGGCAGTCGCTGGTCACTGAGGGTCCTAGCTAGTCTGGGGCGCCCAGCCGTGGTGCGGCCCAGCGTGCCACCGTATCCCAGCCCCGGGTCCAGTGAAGAAGGACCAGGCGGCTTAGGCGGACCGTAAAAAGAGTGTATCCTCTCGGCAAGAGATTCCAGTGTTTTGGGATAGGAGCGGTCGTATTGATAGAAATGAGGAGGGTGTCTGGGCCTTGGCTGTTCGGTGATCACAGGGGGAGGAGGATGATAAAGGTGATCGGGACCGGGTGGCATGCCGTATCCGCCACGACTGCCACCAGGTCCTGGAAGACGGCCGATGCCTCCAGGCCCTCCTCTGCCTGTATACCCTGGGTGAGGAGGGCCCATGCCCAAGGGAACACCAGGAGGAGGGCCTGGTTTCATACCAGCATAGTGAGGTGGGAGAGGAGGAGGTCCTTGAGGAGGAGGACCTCCTCTATTGTAAGTCATGAGAGGCTCCTCATATCTAAGGACAGACATATCAGGAGGACGGTAGCGGGGAAGTGTGCTGAATCTCTCTGTAGGCATCTGCATTCCGTGAGGGGGAGGCGGCCGGCCCATCGCCCCTAACCTTAGCTGGTCACCGTTGCTGTTGGAGTCATCTAAAGGCTCTTCTTCGTAATCTTTCTTCAGTACCACTACAGGCGGAGGTTTGGGCTCCAATCGGTTGGGCTGATGCAGCGGTTGGCGGACACCTCGACGAGACCTCGTCGTCAACAGTAAGCGACGAGGGATTGACATGATAATAACCACATCGTCTAAGCTCATCCTCGTCACGTCTACAAGGTTGACAGCGAGAACTTCGTCGCCGACCCTGAGGCAGCCGCTGTTGTAGACGGGCGACTCCAGGGCAATGCGCGAAATAAAGACGCCCTCTTGGCGGTCCGCTCCGTTACCTTCTCGAATGTAGAGACCGAGCGTCTGGCCGGGACGCTTCACGATCTCTACGAACTGCACACTGAACTTGCTCGTCTGCAATAGAAAAGTTCCATTTTAATAACAAGTTACAATGATAATGCAAACCTAGAGCATGAAAGAGATAATGTCTTGTTTTTATTAAGAATGGGATCAAAGGCCTTTGCATCTTCATAAATGGAAGACCTAGAACCGCAGTGGAAAGCACTAAATACAGGAACGAGACAGGCATATTTTCGGCGGCTTACAAGTAAACTAAAAAGTAGAAATGCAAATCGTTCAAAGGCCTGCTTTACACAGGAAACGTAGTAAACTGCAGACAGCGACAGTCGCACAGGTTAGAATTAATGTTACAAAATACAACTGCCCCCCAAAATAAACTCATAGCTTGAAGAAGATACCAGGAAACAAAAACGATGGGCAAACTTCCCAAACAACTACGGTACGATATCTTATGCACGAGACGGTGCATCGCAAAAGTTCTTCTTCCAGTCTATATAGAGAGATCTGAGAAGATTCACCTGAACAATAGAACGTTGGTTACATTTGACTGCAGAATCGCGAGTATAAATTTTAAGGATACGTTAAAATTTACTAACAAAAACGGGATACTACATAAGTACGCACTTCTGTGCTTTCCTCATCTCTCACCTCCGGCTAGGGAGCTAAGTTCTGTCACTAGTGGTGCTCCTCGACTGTGGCAAGCCGTATATGCGAACCATCACAAGCTCACTACGGCAAGCAAGTACCACTTCAAAAACCATTCACGGCTGATTTACATGCCTGCAGCCAGATCTCGGGAAAAATGCCAATGCATTCCAAGCCGCTCTTGATCGAAGAATAAAACACCAACGGAAGAGACAATGTTTATTTTTCTCTGAGGTTTACCACAACACCCGCTACAGAGCGTGCTGTCACCGTGTACAAGCATTCCGGACAGCCAATTAGTACGGTATTTAGTGTCTCAAGTCGGCAGAGGGCGCTACTGCTGGCACGACATGAGGCACAAAGAATCTCTAGAAGATAAAAAAAAACAGAGATCAGATAGAGGACAGAAAAAACACTTGCGCACAGGGTCCCTTCCGTGGAACTACTCACGGCAACAGGCAAGAGTCTCACGGAGACGGAGTACGGAGTACCCGTCCACCGTGCTAGTAGCCGCCCACTTGGCACTAAAACTTCCTGTGTGAAAACTAGCAGTGCTAGAAAGCCGTAGATAGGCTTAAACTGTAGGCTAAGTTGTAGCCTACAGTTTAAGCAAATGCAGAGCTTTCTTGCGCTGCTAGTTTTCACACAGGAAGTTTTAGTGCCAAGTGGACGGCTACTAGCACGGTGGACGGATACTAGACACGTTACCCTAACTGATTAAACTTTGGTGGTGATCGGCTAGTTCGTTTGTGTGTTTGACTCACGTTCATTAAAATACTTGTTAGCAGCATAACTCAAAAGTTACGAGCTGATCGTAAAGAAAATTACAGACAATGTTAGTATTATCAAAAGTCATATGTGATCAGATTTTGGTGTGGATAGAAAGAAAATCATGGTTTCAGACCCCGATTTGAATTTTTCGTTTCCGCTGCCTTGCAAGGCGGAAGTATGCATTCTCAAAGTGCTCTAATTTTTCTATGTTATTATCAAGAGATTTCAAAGAGAGGGGGCCACTCTGCCTTAACCTTGTTGGAAAAAGCATCCATATGAAAAACTAGGATTAGCTGGACAAGAAACACGACTTCGTTGAATTTGCGGGTGATGGTCTTACGCCACGAGGCTCTCTAGATATTATACTCGTAGTTTGAACCAACTTGCCCACAGCGTACACTGTGATCAAAAGAGAGACGAGACATCCAGCATGTCGCAAGAAACGTGGAACCCATGAACGCATGACAACAGCAAGTCGGGAAAGCAGAGATGGAGAATAGGACAAAACATAAATTACAGTATGAAAATGGAAGAGAGCAAAGTGTGGGCACGAACAAAAGACATCCAGAAGTCCAAGCTAAAGCTCAAGTAACTCATAGATCTCCTAGGGGTCGCTGCTCCCTTAACATAGGATGGACGAACAAACTAATGAAACCCCATGGCCTTTAGCCCATCCTACGCCCATTGAGAGAAGCGGCAGCATAATTTCTATCAGGTTTCGAGAAAAGAAATTGTCATTCATTGGTTAGTTTGTGAAAGGCCGCAGTGCTGGGCCGACCCCGACTAACCGTACCTGCAGAGCCAGGAAGCGCTTGGCAGACTCGTAGCCGTTGCGGCTGAGGGTGCGAGGGTCCAGCAGCCGTACCACCATCTCCCCGCGCCTCTCCACGACGTCCATCGCAGCAGCCGTGCTCGCGTCGTGGTCGTTCTCCACAGTCTCGATTTGGCGGAAGATTTCGGAGCTGATCCCCGACACCTGAAACAGAAGGTAAGAGAACTGAAGGCCGATACTGCAACAGAAGGCAAGAGAACTGATGACCGATACTGCAACAGAAGGTAAGGGAACTGATGGCCGATACTGCAACAGAAGGTAAGGGAACTGATGGCCGATACTGCAACAGAAGGTAAGGGAACTGATGGCCGATACTGCAACAGAAGGTAAGAGAACTGAAGGCCGATACTGCAACAGAAGGCAAGAGAACTGAAGGCCGATACTGCAACAGAAGGCAAGAGAACTGAGGTCCGATACTGCAACAGAAGGCAAGAGAACTGAGGGCCGATACTGCAACAGAAGGCAAGCGAATTGATGGCCGATACTGCAACAGAAGGCAAGAGAACTGAGGGCCGATACTGCAACAGAAGGCAAGGGAACTGATGGCCGATATTGCAACAGAAGGTAAGGGAACTGATGGTCGATATTGCAACAGAAGGCAAGGGAACTGATGGTCGATATTGCAACAGAAGGCAAGG
>LQNS02278145.1:8856496-8870111 GCA_001587735.2 Parhyale hawaiensis
GTGATATACCGTAGGCAACCACAAAGTGGTGTAATATACCTAGGCACTTATGTGAATGATATTGACAATCACGATGTGCAGCATTAGATGGTTCCAGTTATGAACGGTTGTATCAGACATAAAGTGTTATGCTCTACTGGACGTTACCTTTGATTATGCACATGTAATTTTTTTTTACTTATTTTTCAGCATAGGGTCAGACATTTAAAATGTTAATAGTAATTTAGTGCACCGGTATGTTGTAACTATAAAACCAATTAGAGAAAAATAAAACGGAACTATTTCCCACGTTTTGGCAACATTTGCTTCTCGCAGGGGTTCTGCTGTTACGCCAGATTATGCAACATCACTCTTTAGTCAACATGGGTAAGAAGAGCGGTCTAACCAGTGAAGAAAATACCAAAGTGACCTCGTTATTGGCTTCTGGTAAGACAACACTCGAAGTTTCCAAGGAATTAAAATTATAGCGTGATCACGGAACAATTAAGGCTTATGGAATTGAAGATAAGGTCAACTGGAAAACTCCTGATAGAGCCTATACGAGGAAATTGACTGCTCGGGATATGCGAAATTTGAAGGATTCTATTGCTAGGAAACAACTTTCTACAAGTAAGGCGATATTTGATGACGCTGGAGCCCCAATTCTAAGCAGAAACACAAGATGCGAGGTCGTGAAGAAGCTAAAGGAAGTGAAAAAAGCAATTGAAGACCAATTCTATCAAAAACTTATAAAGAAAATAGGGTCAAGCGGGCTGAAGAGAACATGAAAATTGATTTCTCCAATGTCATATTTACTGACGAATGCAGAGCCACTCTTGATGGTCCAGATGGATGGGCGTCTAGATGAGTCCTCCATGACTGACCTCAACAGACACAGCTTAAGTGTCAAGAAGTTGGTGGAGGTGTAATGTTTTGCACCGGGATAGCAGGTTGTACCCTTATTGGTACGTTTGAAGTGGCAGAAGGTGTTAAACTGTATGCAGAAACTTACTACCAGTTTCCTGAAGCCAAATTGATTCCATGGCTTGATGACCATACTATCGCAAGCAGATTCAAATTGGTATTTCAGCATGATAATGCTCCCTCACACCAAGCTCGGTACAGTGCTAACTGGCTTGCGGATGGAGGATTTAAACCAGAAAGGATTATGGCCTGGCCAGCGAATAGCCCGATTTAAATCCCATTGAGAACCTCTGGGCAATGGTCAGAAGGAAGGTCTATAAAGGTGGTCGGCAGTTTTCGAGCAAAGTAAGCCTGTGGAATGCAACAAAAATAGCTGCAGGCTCTATTCCACCATCTGAAATATCAAACCTAACAAAGTCTGTTGATAATCGCCTGATATAAATCATAAAAAATGGAGATTGCTATTTTAAAAATTAACTTGTTTTGTTTACCGCGACTGAACACTTAAATCAGTGTTAATTGAATTGTTTTGATTATAATTTCTTGGTTTTGGAAGTTTCATAGAAATTTTTCTATTTACTTCTATTTATTTCCTCTTTATGACGTTTTTATTAACTTGTTGCATAATCTGAGGTAACAGTAAAAAACTCGTAACAAAACAAATTGTATGATAAACTTAGGAAATGACTAAATATTTATTTTACAACTGCTGTTTATATTTGCAACATAGCCATACATTTAGTTAATATTGAAATTTCAAAGTTAGACACTTATATTAAAAAGGGAATTAACAAAATTATACTTGCATAATCTAAGGTAACACACAATAACATCACTTACCGGCTCTCTTGGTCTCTTTATCCAATAGTTAAAGATGTATTTTTAGTTCATTGGTCAGAGCTGGGACAACCGAATGAAATTCTGTACGGTATTTCGGTATAACCGGCGCTATTTTCATCTACCGAAATACTGAATCTTTTCTGAATCTTCTACCGATACCGAATGGTTATACCGAGTGACTTTCTTCGACACGTTTAAATTTCCAGGGGCGACAATAGAAACTTTTTAGCCCTATATGACCCACCGTCTTTCCTGGTAGATTTTAGGAAAATCTCATTGATTTTCGTTCAGTTCAGCTTTTCCATGCTGTGTAGCACTTCATTGAAGAGAAGAGATACTGCTCTGTGAGAATTGGGCGTACTGTGTCATAATGTTTCGCTCGCCAAAGCGTCACGTCCTTCCGACCTTAGAGCAGCGTGAACTGCCAGTGAGAATCATTCACTCCGCATATTTCTGTTAATTTCTTTGCTAACCGTGAATATAAAGTGCCACAATAATTCGTGCACGTAAAAAAACTTTTCAGCATTCCTTTGAAGAAAACTTATAAAAAACTTTGTTTTATAAAGTGATATAAGTAAATTTTCTAGTGTACTCCGTGTGATACAGTGGGCTGTTTCGCCTAAACTCTCATGTAAACAATGGGTCCTCTAAGATTGTATACTTCATCGCCTACGTGGTGTATTGCAGGAGTTGTTGCTAAAGAAACAGCTAGGTGCAGATGATAATGTTGAAGATGCTCGATAATAATTGAACTCCAGTAGGTGAGTCTATTATGAAGTTCATTTATCTTCATTTATGAATTTATTATTTGATATAAATAAGTATGAGCAATGCATTAGCACATTTTCTGAAGAGTTTTGGAACATTCTAGCAGATTTATTCTGTTGAAACGAATTTAACCTCTTCTTGTAGCATAATTTTACTCTCAAAGCTTCAATATTGTGTTTACCATTGCTTGCACATTTCAACTATTATAAAGTTTATTTATGAATTATCATTACATATAAATAACCTTATGCGATGCATCAGTTCCTTTCTGATGAGTTCTGGAACATTTTTGCAGATTGCATCACCCTAATACTCATATAGAAGGAGTTTTTTTTTAATCTACATGCCCGATGGGCATGTTTCCTCTGTTTTGTAAACAGCTTGCTGGCGTTCTTGCCCATAGGCTAGCAATGATCTTTCGGCGCGTGAAACTGTTAGGAAATTTTCCCTGTTGTTGGTATACTGGGAATATTACTCCCATTCCCGAGGTCCAGTGTCGCCGCATGTCTCTAACTACCGGCCCATTACGCTGGCGCCCATTTTGTGGAAAGTATTTGAGAAATTGGTCGCCTGCAAGCTTGGTCGTTTTTCTGAGATTATTGGTTTGCTGCCTGCTGGTCAGTTTACGTATAGAAATGGTTTGGGTTGTTGTGACGCCTTGTTGTCGGTGCCACACCATTGACAGTCTGCGCTGGATTCTCGGTCTGAGGCACACCTCGTATAGTTGGACTTTAGCACGGCGTTTGAAAGGGTCAACCACAAGGGTCTATTATAGAAGTTTGAGTCGTTTGGTGTGTGTGGTAGGGTTCTGTCAATCATTCGGGATTTTGTTTCTGAGCGAACGCAGAGTGTGTCTGTTGACTGCATTTTGAGTGCCTCAGTCGCAGTGGAGTCTGGCGTCCCTCAGGGTAGCGTACTTGGCCTGCTGTTATTAGTTTTGTATACTAGTGACATATTCGCTTCGCTGGAAAACACGATGATCAACTATGCCGACGATTCCACTTTGATAGCAGTGAAACCTGCTCCCCGCATGCGTTACGCTGTTGCCCAGTCTGTGAATATGAATTTGTCACTCATTAGTGCATAGTGCTTGGCCTGGAGTATGAAGCTGAATGCCAGTAAGACCAAGTCTATGATTGTCAGTCGGTCTCGGACACTTGTATCGCAGCATCCATACTTGGAGATAAATGACACTTTCCCTCAGGGGTCTAGCTCCTTGGAAATTCTTGGTGTTGTCTTTGATGATGAGAAGCTTTCTTTTCAGCCGAAATTAGGCGACTGGTGCCACGTGATTCCAGTAAGATTGGGCTCCTGCGTTAGGTGAATTCTGTATTTGGTGACATGAGGTTGTCCGCAGGTGCTTTTGCGCTTTTTTGTTGCCTGTGTTAGAGTATTATTCACCGGTCTGGGCTTCAGCTGCTGACAGTCACTTACGTTTGTTGGACCGACTTGTTAGTTCGGCCATCAGGCTGTGCGCAGATAATGATCTGGTGAAATTGTCTCACACGAGAGGGAGTGGCCGAACTCGGTATTTATAATAAGGTGTACAGCAATAAGAGGCATTGGTTGTATTCTTCTGCCCCAGCCCTCAAAGTCTCTAGGAGAATTAGTGTGTCATTGTACCGTAGAAACTGCAGAAAACTACACAATTTTCTAGGTTTTATTTCACTTCGAAGGAACAGGTATATTCATAACTAACCTAGCGACACTTGCCGACGAAATTGATTTGACAGCTATAATTTTAATACACAGAGTTGTATTCACAGCGACGCTACAAAACATTTTGACGATTGGATGACTGAACGCGTTTGAAAAACTAACGTGTAGACAGGCCTTGAAACCGAGCTCACATGCCTTACATCTAAACGTGTTCGATCAGGTGAACGAACGCGATCTGTGCGTTTACTTCTTTTTATCTCTGTTTACACGTACAAGCGTCTCTTGATCATTGAAACGATCGATGATGCGGGTTCAGCTATAACATCGTCTCTTTATATTGTTTTGTTTATATTTTTGTCTGTTGGAAGCCTCTTCCCTATCCTATGACCTCACAGCTTGATTTCAAGCTCAGCAATTTATTCCTAGAATATTTATAGCCTGATGAACCACTGAAAGAGAATCATCACACAGCAATCAATTAAAAAATCATTCCGTCTTTTGTGTACGTACTTGCACAATTTTCACGTTTTCTATAGTATGATACGGGCTTACAGTGATTCTAACTGTTATTAAAGTGNAATATTTATAGTCTGATGAACCACTGAAAGAGAATCATCACACAGCAATCAATTAAAAAATCATTCCGTCTTTTGTGTACGTACTTGCACAATTTTCACGTTTTCTATAGTATGATACGGGCTTACAGTGATTCTAACGATTATTAAAGTGAAGAAAGAGCGTTGTTATCGATTCGCTCATGATCTGTGAAGACCACAGAGGATATATTCAGTATTAATATGTTTTGTCATGAACCTCACGATACCTTATAAGTCCACTTCTAGCATATGAGGCTGCTTGAAAATGGACAAATTCCCGATAAAATTTATTCCATTCAAAGTACCGACTTGAATAAAAAAATTTAAAAATAAACTGTTCTTGCAGACGCAATTAATGTATCTATTGAATAGAAACAGTGAGCACTGGCCAACGGTAAACTGCAAGATTTATTTTAGCCAATTTTAAGTCATTTTGCTGTCCAACGCTTCAATTGTCGTCATCCGCAGCTGGTATTTAGCTACGAATTTGTTATTCTTGCTGATAAACACATTTCTTGAATCACCAAGAACCGTTTAGTTTTTGTTTGAGGTCGTTCTCTTGCCTGGTAAATATTTTATCGAAATTTAATCTATTTACAGTGAGCCTCATTTGCAAAATTCAGTGGACAGCTAAGGTATCGTGCGGTCCATAATTCTATTGAAGCAGCACGGCTCATGGTACGCGTTGAGACAATTAAAGCACGCTCTTCATCCTTCAAACTCGCGCGTTCGCAACTCTTCCTCCCATCCACTGAACGCGCCGCGTCTATAAGGTTGAGCGAAAACGTTGAGATGAATGACGCGTGAACACGGCTTGGGAAAAGCTGCGGCCAAGATAGGTAAATTTAAAGTAGTAATAAAAATAAAGGAACAAATTTAAAAACTGGACTGATCTGAGAGCGCCTACAGCCGCCAAGCAGGGCAACGGTAACGAAAAATTTAGATAGGTTCTGAAACTATGGTTTTCTTCGTATCAACACCAAAATATAATAATTTGTGCCGTTTAACAGTTATAACAGCTGCTGTTATTTTTCGGAAGATTCGTCCAGAACTTTTCAAGTTATGTTACTTTCAAGCATTCTGATAAACCTAAGTAAAACACACAAACAGAGTGACCGATCATTACCAAAACTATCAAGCATTCTCATAAACCTAAGTAAAACACACAAGCAGAGTGACCGATCATTACGAAAACATCGTTCATGTCTTTTAACACTACTAACAGCAGCAACAATTTCTGTAATGATCCGCTTTTAATTTTTTGAGTAATTTTGCTCACAATCATAAAATCTAACACTGAGAACAATGAATAAACAAACATATCACTATAAAAATTTGGGTCACTTACTCTTCGTCATAACTCTAAGAACTCCTGTAAATTTCATAAAAATCCGTCAATAACTTTTTTAGTTGTGGTACTAAGATGAAGTAGGCCGACAAACAAACAGTTGAACACGGATCTTCACCAAAAAATAATCATCTGTTACTGCAAACATGCCAAACAGTCCCTAAAAGTTTAGCAAAGATCCGACCATAACTTTTTGAGTTTTCTTGCTGACAGACAAACAGAATAACAGACAAAAACAGCAAACGGATTGACAAACACGACAAAATTATAACCTCCTTGGCGAAGGTAACCAGCGTGTTAACTGAGTCCCACTCGCGAGATACCGCTCGCCATGGACACTGCAACACGAATCCCGAGTGCGTAATGACGGCAGGGTAGTGACCACAGACTGCGGTAATTTCGAACAGTTTACCCTAAAAAACTTCCAGACGGGTCCAGTTTATTTTTAGAGTTGCACCATTTTACTCCTCATCTCTCAAAATGATGTAATCCTGAGGCCTCAGCAACAGGTTATTATGCCTTCAATTATAAGTTAATTTTCACTTGTTAGCGGTATACTGTTTTCTTTCTTAACTTCCAAAAATTTCTACATAAACACTTAATCGTAATGCGATATTTTATGCCACTATCCATGCATTGTTGTTCCCTATAGAGTTTAGATATAGGATAAATACCTATGATATTACGATCTGGTGAAGCCTTATCTTGGTGTAGGTGTTTTATTGGTTTGAATATATGAATAATTATACATATTTTATTCCCTTGACTCATTATAATTTTTTCGTGCATAACTCTCCATCAATAAACGTATATTATTATCCTTGCAAACAATTGTTCATCACTATGTTCTCATTTAGAATAATGCTTTGTTGCAGCAAACAAACTAAAATGTTCGAAAAATGTTAGCCGTAGCGTCTCATTTCCTTAAGGGATGTCGAAGAAAACTGCGCTCTATCGCCACCTTTATCTCACGTGATTAAGATATTGCTTTTATTCCGAAAGAAGTCAATAGAAATCTCTGAAACAGTTCGGTAAGCACTAAATTATGGTTTTATTAGGAATGTGTATGTTTTTTTCTATTTGTCTAAACAAAATTGTGTGGCAATGAGTTCCTACTATGAGCGATTCTTTGAGTCAGTTGCAGAAGGATAATGTTTGACTGAAAAATGCATGTATAAAACAAGTGCCATGAATATATGGCGATATTCATGACTTAACACTAGAGAGCCCAGCCGTCAAAAATGACGGCAATAATTTTGTTATTAAGCTATTAATTGTTTCGGATTCCAGTATGATTTTGCATTATTGAAACGCAAGTTGTACTGCAATGAGTTTTGCGATAGCAAAAAATAACCCCCTACAAGATAAGGCGCCGATAGTAGTTTGGAATTGGTCAAACGTTGAGCAGCAATAAGATTATGTAGTGCAGCCAAAAGAATTCACCGGAAATGCTCAGGGCATACCGTCCGGTATCTTGGATACCAACCAATAGGTAAGCCTCTCGGGGCGAAATTTGGCTGCGATGTAAGTTGAATATAACATGGAGTCTTTTCAGCGTGAAGTTCTGGCACGGAAATACTTAGCTAAAGAAAGCAAGCAAGCAAAATGGATTATGAACGAAAGGAACAAAAAACCCAGCCAAGACTTGGCCTCTCGAACTGCTACAAAGAAATTTAGCTAAAATAAATGTATGCGATATAGCTTTTGCCCGACAGGATCAAAAACTGCATCAGAGATATAGGAATTACCCAACTGCCGAACTAACTCTTAGTTCGAACAAACATCATTATTTGATGAGTGCAAATAATAATCCCATCAAATAATAATTGTTTGTTCGGAAATAGAGTGAGTTCGACAATTGGGTAATTCCCCTACCGCCTTTCATCTACCATGCTCAGATGAAAATCATTTTCATATCAGAAAGTACTGAGCTAGTTTTCAAAGTGAAGCGAGATCATAAAGATTCCGTGTTTCTCCTTTTGACCATCTATTTCAAAAGCAGTATTAGTCATCGTTACTCCAAGAACTCATATTTTATGGTATTTCAACTTGTTTTAAAGTAGATGATTTTCTCCTATCTAAATCCTTGACAGCGTGACGGAGAGACGGACGAACCAAAGAGCGAGCGAACAAGCGACCAATTAACAACTGTGTATTATTATATAGTGGATATTTACTTATATTATGCATAGGGTTTTCTACCCTCAATGTACTTCTTGTCTGAAACACTTCTTCGAATAAAAACATAGAGATATTACAGCTTCTCTTAACGCGGCCATGATTTTATTTTATAATAGCTTTCTCCATACATCGCACCCACCATATGTTTAACTTTTTTCTCAGCTTACCACATACCTACAAATTCAGAAGCTAATCAACAGAGGGCGGACGAGGCGATGACTTCTCTCCAGTAGTATAGACATTTTTTTTCCCTTGCCGTGTTCCTTTTGTCGGAGTTGATTCTCTATCTTGACGGCCTGGGCTGATTTCACTTCAACACAAAATCTTCGCCGTATTGAAGGCTGGTTCGGTATCATGGATACGTGACGGGTAATTCATTTGAGTGCTCTGAGGCTTGCTGCTTTCTTATGTAAAATTTTTTTTGCATGTAATCTAAGGTGGGAGACGATTGTGCTTCTTTCATGAATTGAAAGAGAGAGCACTTATCTCTTATCAAAATTTGAGACGGCTGTTGTAGCGTATCCTTAAGAAGCATATTAGTGAAAAAGGTACGAATATTGAATGAAGACGGATCGTCTCAAATTCTTCGCCGTCATTCTTGACAGCAAGGGCTCCTCAGTCTCCAATATAATAAAGACCGATGTTAATTTACCTGATTGTTTATTGATTTAGGCCTTATTTTGTCTGTCTATTCATTTTTTATTTATTTGATTCTTTATTTATCTGTCTATTTTCTGTCACACTGTAAGACAAAGGATAAGCGAAAATTAGGCCATGTTGGAGACTGTGGTCATCCTGTCAAGCTTGATTGAAAACTGATAGGCAGGAAATATGCCAGGCTGCAGATGAGGGCAAACATATATCTGAATGCATTTCTTTCTTTGCCAAAGTTGAAGTCCACTCAATGCAGATAGGCCTACATACCACTTCTCTAAGCACTCTATCGCATCGTGATTTGTACTCTCTTCCAAGTTCTCCTTTATCTAAATTTCAGCAGCCCTGAGTTTATGCTGTAGGTCTTATTGACTACATAATCAAATGGTAAGATATTCTTAAGCAGTCAGCAGGCGGGTAGAGAACACAAGGTTTACTTGATAGCAAATATTTTGTTCCAATTTCGGTTCTTCTTTCAACAGAACAACTTTTCGCTTGATGAAAAACTTCCCGAAGTATATGACACCATCGTGTATCCTGGATACAGAGCTCAGAATTTACAAGGAGCGATATCAACTGAGGGCAAAAAAAACATTGATTTTCAGCGCTGGTCAGTAAGCTATAGCGTGCTTATCTGTTATGCTTCATAATCCAAGTCAACAGTTGCTGTGCATCCTACATATCTGGACGTTAATCAATAAGAAAATCGTGATCATTGAAGAATGGTCACCATAAATGCCTCACTGCCATTTTTGACTGCGCGGACACTCTAGTCTATATTATAATTCTGCTCGAGGCTCCATCCGTCCGTACGTCCGTCCATATATCTGCACACTACGCTTTTCAGCATTAGATAGAAATTGAAGTTGCAAGATGCTCTGATTTTCGCTGAACGAAAAATCAACCATGGCTGTCTTTTCGAGCTTCATGATAAATATTCAGTTAGTTTCGAAGCAAAGACATGAAGATCATTTCATCCGTATCAAATCTACCGCTTTTCATTCTTTTCACGACGAATTATGTTCGCTTTGGTGGTGGCGGATGACATTCTTATAAAAGGGCCAGGTGCAGAGCTAGGATACGCTTTGGGAGCCCAGAGCGGGTAATGTTGGACATCTCAACTCTAAAGTATTTCCTGAAGCGAATGTGCGTCGTCTAAGGAAGTATATGAATAAATGCGCGACCTTGAAACAATTAAAGCCATCGGAAAATATATTAAGTAGTAAATAAATACGGTCATTGGAAATGTTCATATTCAAATACGGTTCCTCATGGCATAGGTACAGGCAAGCGCAGTATAGGTTCTCAAGGAATATAGCTGGTGCATGTAAGTCTTCGTAAGTAGATTCAGGTATTAAGAAAAGCTGTCCACAAATACAATTTCTGCATTTAAACTGGTCCGTAATAGGCACACCGGCTATATACGGTTATTGTATAAAATTGGTCATTAAACGAATAACTATGGTTTTAATGAGACACTGGTCAATTAATATGGCTAATTAATTTATTTAGTACACAAGTCAGTGTATTATATGCACAAGTTAATACATTAGCAAATGAATCAACGCTGCCTTGAAAGAAGAGTTGAAAAAATCCAGTTGCGTAATTAAATAAAGTCGATCATTTTCATGAATAAGGTCATCATATCTTAAATATCTACAAAAATATAATCAAGACCGCTGTGCATTTATGTGTTTCTTTGTTTGTTTGTGTATTTATTTGCTTATCGGCTCATTATCAGTCACGCTCTAACAAAACAGACGAGTGGCAATTAGCCCAGGTTAGTGGCTGTTGTCATCCTATTAAGTTTCATTGAAAACTGATAGGTAGAAAATAGGCGGGGTTGCAGGTGATGGCAAACGTATATTTGAATTCAGTACTTTCTTTGCCAATGTTGACGCGAAATCCACTCAATGCAGATACACACATATAGCTTGCCCTAAGCTATTTCGTGCATCGTGATTAGTACTCTCTTCTGAGGTTTCCTTCATCCAAAATCCATCGGTACTAAGTTTACGATGATGCTCTTATTGACCTCGTAATCATCGAAGCAAATGGTAAAATATTCTTCAGCCTTCATCAGACGGGTAAAGAACATGAGGATTTCATGGCAGAAGGTAATTTTCTCCAATTTCAATTCTTGTTTCAACAGAACAACTTTTCACTTGAGGAAAATACTTTCGAGTTATATGACATCATCGATCGAGTATCCTGGATACAAAGCTCAGTATTTATTAGGAGCAATATCAACAGCCGGCCAAAAAAACAATTCTTTTCAGCGTATTACAGAAGGAAAGCTTAGTTTTGTTCAGCCTAGCATGCCTATCTGCTATGTTCCATAGTTCAAGTTTGCCGTTGCAGTGCATCCTACATAAGGAAGTTAAAAGAATTGTGGTCAATGGTCAATGAAGATGGGTCATTACAAATTCTTCACTGTCATTTTTGACAGCACGGACACTCTAGTCTCAAATAAACGTCTTAAGCAGAATTAAACGGGAATCCATTCTAATCAAACACCATAAAGAACAGTGAGTGAAGCCAACTATAACATGACTAAAACAAAACCACTGCTGACGTCACATCCAATTACGAACTTCCATGTTATTCATTACGAGAGAGGCGACTCTTTGAGGTGTGACGTCAAAAGTGACTTTGTTTCGGTCACGTGTGAACACGCTGATCTCCAGTTATTCCCGTCCAATTTCCAAACGTCTTCTAGATTTTTCTTTGTATTTGAATAGTGAATACCACATTGTAGTGTGGAGGTAGGCACCCTCGCGACCAGTTGAAGAAGCGTAAAAGGCTAAATTTTGCTACATCAATTCTCAGAACAACGTATTCAGATGTGGATAGCAAGCTTACATCTAAATGATTTACAATACTCCGGCAATTTGCTAACGTTTTCAGAAATCAGGAAGCAAAGAATGCAACGGGAGGACTCAGTAGGACTATAATAAAACTTAGCTGTGACCGCACGTAGCAAATTTACATCACATCGACGAGTCGAAGTATTTGAGTGTGGGACCTCAGGCCTTCATAGGTTGTTTTCTTCAACTTATCAGCGTATTTTTTCGATTTATTTCTTTCAATCTCCCGCTCATGACTGGCCAGCTACTTGAGCTGTAGAATATCGCAAAATGTCGCAAAGTATAGAAAGTTCGAGCGATAGGCTAACTTTTACAGTGGCTTCTCTCGCGTACAGAATTGGCAATAATGGTGCTTATGTTTGTTGGTAAGGAATAAATATGTTCATGAAGAGCACTGTGAACTGAATATGAAGGATAAATAAGGCTTCAATTAAGAAAAAGCAGTTAAATCAGGTCACCAAAAAGGACCAAAATCGGCGCTAGTGCTCTGAAAGTTTCCACCAGCATGCACTGCAATTTTCTATAGATAATTGTGAAATTCGTATATATTCTCTTAATTTATTTATACGCTAGAGATGAGTTTCCCAAATGAAGACGATTTTTCTGGTTAAATTAGTCAAAATAATCCTAGGCTGTTCAGCTATAGATTCGTCGATGATGACATCACTTTTTGGTGCTAATTTTTCGTGAGTCCTCTCGTTACGCTCTTTGCTTCCTGTCAGAAATGAACCCTAACAAACTATATATATATAGAAGAGCTCATACCTCCGCCAAGCAAGGCAACGGTAACGAAATATTCAAATTGGTTCTGAAACTACGTATGATTTCCTTTCTATCAGCACCAAAATCTCATCATTTGTGCTTTTTGACAGCAATAACAGTTTATGTAATTGTCTTAGAAATTTCTTTATAGCTTTTCGAGTGATGTTGCTAACAAATACTTTGACCAACATTAGCTGAGAACAAAAACGGACCATCCGATCATAACCAAACTTTGATCACTTATGTATTTTGATAATCATAAACCACACAAAAGTTTAAACATAAAAATTATATAACATTTACAGTAAGAAAGAAAACAAATTTTACGATTGCAAGATCATCATATAAATTATGATCTAATCCCCACCCCCCTCCCCTCGTCTCTGGTTGATCAACGTACGAGCTTATTTCTTTTAAAGTTAGAACTCCTTCAGCAAATATTTTTGTCGAAACCTTTACAATTTGTTCGGAATTACCTGCAAACACTCAATAACTGCTGGACAGACATACATACATAGGTACTCGTGTTAGCAGCTTAAGACGTTAATATCCATCAATTAATGTTTGCAGGAGATGGAGAGCCCACTAGAAGAGGAGGACCTGCTGCAGAAGGTGGAGGGACTGGTGCCGGCGGGCGTGTGGACATCCCTGAGCCAGTACGAGCGGGGCAGCATGTGCCGCCAGTATGGCAACTACGTCCAGCTGCGCCAGCTGGGTGAGTGCCGCGCTGAAAACCATCCCACGACAAAAAAGTCCCGATAGAAAAATACAAAGAAAAGAGATTAGCCAGGAATAAAACCTTGCCTATGCTTAAGCGACATACAAAAGTATGTATTCAGTACATCAAATTATTGCGAAAATCTTATAATTCTTATCGATAATAGTGGCTCAAATATACATGAATTATTCATTTCACGCCTACGCCTTCCAATAATCGAAGCCCTCCTCATTCGAAACCGGAAGCCAATCATTAATGCACAAACCACAGGAACTAGCCGCGTTCTTAAGTTACACGGGGAGTTACCAGCCGCAACAGC
>LQNS02278145.1:8880676-8895180 GCA_001587735.2 Parhyale hawaiensis
ACCCGGCCTATTTTCTGCCTATCACTTTTAATGGAGCTTGAGAGGAGCACCAGAGCCTCCAACCTGGGCTAATTTCCGCCTATCTATTTCGTTAAGAGCGTGACACCAAACATATAAATATATAAACACATGACGGTCATTCTTAGTATTAGATGATTTTCTCCTATCTAAATCCTTAACAGCGTGACGGAGAGACGGACGAACCAAAGAGCGAGCGAACAAGCGACCAATTAACAACTGTGTATTATTATATAGTGGATATATACTTATAGTATGCAAAGGGTTTTCTACCCTCAATGTACTTCTTGTCTGAAACACTTCTTAGCATAAAAAAATAGAGATATTACAGCTTCCCTTAACGCGGCCATGCAGTCTTATTTTACAATAGCTTTCTCCATACATCGCACCATATTTTTAACTTTATTCTCAGCTTACCACGTACCTACAAATTCAGAAGCTAATCAACGGAGGGCGGACGAGGCGATGACTTCTCTCCAGTAGTATAGACATTTTTTTCCCCTTGCCGTGTTCCTTTTGACGGAGTTGAGTCTCTATCTTGACGGCCTGGGCTAATTTCACTTCAACACAAAATCTTCGACGTATTGAAGGCTGGTTCGGTATCATGGATACGCGACGGGTAATTCATTTGAGTTCTTTGAGGCTTGCTGCTTTCTAATGTAACATTTTTTCTGCATGTAATCTAAGGTGGGAGACTATTGTGCTTCTTACATGAATTGAAAGAGAAAGCACTTATCTCTTATCAAAATTTGAGATGGCTGTTGTAGCGTATCCTTAAGAAGCATATTAGTGAAAAAGGTACGAATATTGAATGAAGACGGATCGTCTCAAATTCTTCGCCGTCATTCTTGACAGCACGGGCTCCTTAGTCTACAATATAATAAAGACCGATGTTGATTTACCTGATTGTTTATTGATTTAGGCCTTATTTTGTCTGTCTATTCATTTTTTATTTATTTGATTCTTTATTTATCTGTCTATTTTCTGTCACGCTGTAAGACAACGGATAAGCGAAAATTAGGCCATATTGGAGACTATGGTCATCCTGTCAAGCTTGATTGAAAACTGATAGGCAGGAAATATGCCAGGTTGCAGATGAGGGCAAACATATATCTGAATGCATTTCTTTCTTTGCCAAAGTTGAAGTCCACTCAATGCAGATAGGCCTACATACCGCTTCTCTAAGCACTCTATCGCATCGTGATTTGTACTCTCTTCTAAAATCTCCTTTATCTAAATTTCAGCAGCCCTGAGTTTACGCTGTAGCTCATATTGACTACATAATCAAATGGTAAGATATTCTTAAGCAGTCAGCAGGCGGGTAGAGAACACAAGGTTTGCTTGATAGCAAATATTTTGTTCCAATTTCGGTTCTTCTTTCAACAGAACAACTTTTTGCGTGATGAAAAACTTCCCGAAGTATATGACACCATCGTATATCCTGCATACAGAGCTCAGAATTTACTAGGAGCGATATATCAACTGGGGGCAAAAATAAATTGATTTTCAGCGCTGTTCAGTAAGCTATAGCGTGCTTATCTGTTATGCTTCATAATCCAAGTCAACAGTTGCTGTGCATCCTACATATCTGGACGTTAATAAATAAGAAAATCGTGATCATTGAAGAATGGTGACCATAAATGCTTCGCTGCCATTTTTGACTGCGCGGACACTCTAGTCTATATTATAATTCTGCTTGAGGCTCCATCCGTCCGTACGTCCGTCCATATATCTGCACACTACGCTTTTCAGCATTAGATAAAAATTGAAGTTGCAAGAAGCTCTGATTTTCGCTGAACGAAAAATCAACAATGGCTGTCTTTTCTAGCTTCATGATAAATATTCCGTTTGTTTCGAAGCAAAGACATGAAGATCATTTCACCCGTATCAAATCTAACGCTTTTCATTTTTTTCACGACGAATTATGTTCGCTTTGGTGGTGGCGGATGACATTCTTCTTAAAAGGGCCAGGTGCAGAGCTAGGATACTCTTTGGGAGCCCAGAGCGGGTAATGTTGGACATCTCAACTCTAAAGTATTTCCTGAAGCGAATGTGCGTCGTCTAAGGAAGTATATGAATAAATGCGCGACTTTGAAACAATTAAAGCCATCGGAAAATATATTAAGTAGTAAATAAATACGGTCATTAGAAATGTTCATATTCAAATACGGTTCCTCATGGCATAGGTACAGGCAAGCGCAGTATAGGTTCTCAAGGAATATAGCTGTTGCATGTAAGTCTTCGTAAGTAGATTCAGGTATTAAGTAAAGCTGTCCACAAATACAATTTGTGCATCTAAACTGGTAATAGGCACACCGGCTATATACGGTTATTGTATAAAATTGGTCATTAAACGAATAACTATGGTTTTAATGGGACACTGGTCAATTAATATGGCTAATTAATTTATTTAGTCCACAAGTCAGTGTATTATATGCACAAGTTAATACATTAGCAAATGAATCAACGCTGCCTTGAAATAAGAGTTGAAAAAAACCAGTTGTGTAATTAAATAAAGTCGATCATTTTCATGAATGAGGTAATCATAACTTAAATATCTACAAAAATATAATCAAGACCGCTGTGCATTTATGTGTTTCTTTGTTTGTTTGTTTATTTATTTGCTTATCGGCTCATTATCAGTCACGCTCTAACAAAACAGATGAGCGGCAATTAGCCCAGGTTAGAGGCTGTTGTCATCCTGTTAAGCTTCATTGAAAACTGATAGGTAGAAAATAGGCGGGGTTGCAGGTGATGGGAAACGCATATTTGAATTCAGTACTTTCTTCGCCAATGTTAACGCGAAATCCACTCAATGCAGATACACACATATAGCTTGCTCTAAGCTATCTCGTGCATCGTGATTAGTACTCTCTTCTGAGGTTTCCTTCATCCAAAATCCATCGGTCCTGTGTTTACGATGATGCTCTTATTGACTTCGTAATCATCGAAGCAAATGGTAAAATATTCTTCAGCCTTCATCAGACGGGTAAAGAACATGAGGATATCATGGCAGAAAGTAATTTTCTCCAATTTCAATTCTTGTTTCAACAGAACAACTTTTCACTTGAGGAAAATACTTTCGAGTTATATGACATCATCGATCGAGTAACCTGGATACAAAGCTCAGTATATATTAGGAGCAATATCAACAGCCGGCCAAAAAAACAATGCTTTTCAGCGTATTACAGAAGGAAAGCTTAGTTTTGTTCAGCCTAGCATGCCTATCTGCTATGTTCCACAATTCAAGTTTGCCATTGCAGTGCATCCTGCATAAGGAAGTTAAAAGAATTGTGGTCAATGAAGACGGGTCATGACAAATTCTTCACTGTCATTTTTGACAGCACGGACACTCTAGTCTCAAATAAACGTCTTAAGTTGAATTAAACGGGAATTCATTCTAGTCCAATACGATAGAGAACAGTGAGTGAAGCCAACTATTACATGACTAAAACAAAACCACTGCTGACGTCACATCCAATTACGAACTTCCATGTTATTCATTACGAGAGAGGCGACTCTTTGAGGTGTGAAGTCAAAAGTGACTATGTTTCGGCCACGTTTGAGCACGCTGATCTCCAGTTATTCCAGTCCAATTTCCAAACGTCTTCTAGATTTTTCTTTGTATTTGAATAGTGAATACCACATTGTAGTGTGGAGGTAGACACCCTCGCGACCAGTTGAAGAAGCGTAAAAGGCTAAATTTTGCTATATCAATTCTCAGAACAACGTATTCAGATGTGGATAGCAAACTTACATCTAAATGATTTGCAATATTCCGGCAATTTGCTAAAGTTTTCAGAAATCAGGAAGCAAAGAATGCAACGGGAGGACTCAGTAGGACTATAATAAAACTTAGCTGTGACCGCACGTAACAAATTTACATCACATTCACGAATCGAAGTATTTGAGTGTGGGACATCAGGCCTTCATAGGTTGTTTTCTTCAACTTATCAGCGTATTTTTTCGATTTATTTCATTCAATCTCCCGCTCATGACTGGCCAGCTACTTGAGCTGCAAAATATCGTAAAATGTTGTCGCCAAGTACAGAAAGTTCGAGCAATGGCTAACTGTTACAGTGGCTTGTCTCGCGTACAGAATTGGCAATAATGGTGCTTATGTTTGTTGGTAAGGAATAAGTATGTTCATGAAGAGCACTGTGAACTGAATATGAAGGATAAATAAGGCTTCAATTAAGAAAAAGCAGTTAAATCAGGTCACCAAAAAGGGCCAAAATCGGCGCTAGTGCTGTGAAAGTTTCCACAAGCATGCACTGCAATTTTCTATAGATAATTGTCAAATTAGTATATATTCTCTTAATTTATTTATACGCTAGAGATGAATTTCCCAAATGAAGACGATTTTTCTGGTTAAATTAGTCAAAATAATCCTAGGCTGTTCAGCTATAGATTCGTCGATGATGACATCACTTTTTGGTGCTAATTTTTCGGGAGTCCTCTCGTTACGCTCTTTGCTTCCTGTCAGAAATGAACCCTTACAAACTATATATATAGAAGAGCTCATACCTCCGCCAAGCAAGGCAACGGTAGCGAAATATTCAAATTGGTTCTGAAACTACGTATGATTTCCTTTCTATCAGCACCAAAATTTCATCATTTGTGCTTTTTGACAGCAATAACGGTTTCTGTAATTGTCTTAGTGATTTCTTTATAGCTTTTCGAGTGATGTTGCTAACAAATACTTTGACAAACATTAGCTGAGAACAAAAACGGACCATCCGATCGTAACCAAACTTTGATCACTTATGTATTTTGATAATCATAAACCACACAAAATTTTAACCATCAAAATTATATAACATTTACAGTAAGAAAGAAAACAAATTTTACGAGTGCAAGATCATCACATAAATTATGAATCTATTCCCCACCCCCCTCCCCTCGTCTGTGGTTGATCAACGTACGAGCTTATTTCTTTTAAAGTTAGAACTCCTTCAGCAAATATTTTTGTCGAAACCTTTACAATTTGTTTGTTACCTGCAAACACTCAATAACTGCTTGACAGACATACATAGGTACTCGTGTTAGCAGCTTAAGACGTTAATGGCCATCAGTTAATGTTTGCAGGAGATGGAGAGCCCACTGGACGAGGAGGACCTGCTGCAGAAGGTGGAGGGGCTGGTGCCGGCGGGCGTGTGGACATCCCTGAGCCAGTACGAGCGGGGCAGCATGTGTCGCCAGTACGGCAACTACGTCCAGCTGCGCCAGCTGGGTGAGTGCCCAGCTGAAAACCATCCCGCGACAAAAAAGTCCCGATGGAAAAATACAAAGAAAAGATATTAGCCAGGAAAAAACCTTGCCTGTCCTGAGGCTAGAGTGACACACAAAAGTATTCAGTACATCAAATTATTGCGAAAATCTCATAATTCTTATTGATAATAGTGGCTCAAATATACATAAATTATTCATTTCACCGTAAATCGTAACTTCTCAAAAGGATATTAAAATGCACTGTATTTTTAATTAATTATTGAGAAAAATATCATAAATACCAACGCAAATGTAGTCAACGCAAATGTAGTCAGGACCTTTCTATATCACATACATAGAGAGATATAATCAGATATTATAGCACTTTATTACTAATGAGTATCTAGAAGAGCCAGACACATTTTAAGGTTTAGTTGTGTGGCGCGATAAAACGAAAAAGATAGAGTTTTACGGACTCGACACTGTAAGCCTTGCTTGGAGAAAAAAAAATGGAGACGCCCGTAGTTTAAAAAAACACTGCATTAGCTGTTTAATTTGTAGGGGGTAGAGTTTTGGCTTAGAGATGCTTGTCGTCACGTGGAACTGGAGAATTTATTATAACCTGCGAACGAAGTGAGTGAGAGAGGTGATTCAAGTATATATGTAAATATATATATATATATATATTTTACTTATAGATGGCAAAAAAATTGAAGATTGAAGAATTTGATGAGAAGCAAGACACTTAGTAGAATTTTGTTACCCACGACGCGTTTCGCTGTACCTCAGTTCATCAGGTGGGAGGCTCGAAGTTGACGAGAAATAAACCATTGAAACTTCAAGCAAAATTTTGAGGTATACCATAGCTGATGGTACCTATGATACTGATAGATGAAAGCTTTAAATGTAATTTTCTATAATACAAATGTTTCTTTGATTTTCGACTGTAGTCCATTCCATTCAGTTCAACTACTGCACTATGTACAGACACACAGAGACACCGAGAGCGACAGTTCACAGCCAGTACAGGGTATAATAGGTGGTGCATCTGCATGTTAGACTCCATAATAATTATGAATCCTACAGCTGGCGTGAACGTAACGTAAGACAGTTTAAAATCAAAACTTGAATAACAAATTGCAACAGAACAAATCTCAAGTCGAAGAATTACCAGAACACACAATGCTGGTTCAAACCTAGCGATGCATCTTCATCGTAACACTCGAGAAGTCAAATAATTCAAGTCGAAGTCGTCTCCATGTAAACGTTGTCGTATATTTGTATATTTTGTATATTTGTCTGGCCACCCAAAAAGAGATAGAAGGAGTTGAGCAATGTTCCTAATTTTTTGCAGAGTCTGGTGGGTTGATCTAGATGTGACCAATGCCACAAAATTAGAATGAGCTGGCTGTTGTGTGTCCAACCAAAAAGAGCCCGAAGGAGTTGAGTCATAATAATTTTTGTTTTCGGGCAGTCAGGTTGGCTGTTTGAGATGTGAAAAATAGAAAAATTTTGAGTTGGCTGGCCATCAAAAATGAGACGGCGTTGAATCTGAACTCCAACTAAAAAGAGGCAGGAGGTTCTTGAGCAATCTTCTCTTTTTTTGTAGGGAGTCACGTGCGCTGACTTAGATGTGAACAATGCCAAAAACTAGAATTAGTTGGCCATCAAAAATGACGGCGATGAATTTTAATGTTTGTCTATCCAAATAGAGGCAGAAAGAGTTGAGTCATAATGATTTATAAACATATTTTTTTCAAGAAGTCAGATGGGTTGACTGAAATGTGAAATTGCCAAAAATCTAGAGTACGCTTTCCATAAAAAATGACGTCGTTGATTTTATCCCCCTACCGCGGGTGATGGTTTTACGCTTGGAGGAGTTTTATGTAGTTTTTCATTGTTTAGACTTGACGATTCTACTACCAGGTACTCACCACACGTAATCTGACATCAAGAGTATATGTGTAGATCGAGCACTAGAAAGTAAACAAAAGAAACTCCAAGTTTTAGTTACATAACCACAAGAAACATGTTTGACTCATAGGTCAAGGACTACCTGTAAATATATAGCTAATACCTAAAGGCTCTGCAGAACTAGAGCAACTCCATATATGCACTTTACGTTACGGATAAATCCACTATCATCATTTTTTAAAATCTGGATTTGTATAGTGTATAAGCCCCATCTATAACTTCCCAAGCAATGGGAAATATCCTGATACAAAAATTTTGTTTGCAGCGCCTCCATTGCCTGAGACTAAAGGTTGCGTTAATAAGAGGCCACAAGCAGTATTGCCAAATGGTACTCGTCAAATATTGCTCGATGAGCTAAAAAAAAAATACAAAACTAGCTTATGGTGTAATTCTAAATATTAAGCACTTATAGTACTGCTATATTAATTTGTTTAAGCAGTTTATAGGTGAATCCTTATTAATTACACATACAGTAGTTAAATACCAACGGGGAAACCCTTAATATAATAATAACAACAATAGTAAAATACTATATGTCGCTAGAAAATAGTGCTTGTCGCTAGATGCAAAATTTGGCTACGAAGAGAACTTCCAACTTAGGTCGCTAGATTTAGCTACTTTATCGCTAAATTGGCAACCCTGGGCCTACAAGGACCACCTGCCAAGTGTCAATATATCGCTTCTACATCGGATGTTCTCAGCATTGAAGCTTATTTGTGTGACTTTGTTATTTTAATCATACCGTTGTTGCACTCACTACTGTGCGTGATTGACGTAAATACCGCGAGTCAAGTCAAGACTTGAACTGTCTACTTCTGGATTACAGGCGGTTTAACACCAATCGAACATGCATAAACACAAAGCAAACACTCGATCGTGGAACTCATTTTGCCTGGAGCTTCACTATCACAAGATAATAAGCGCTAGCCGATTATCCTATAGGTAATCGCCTGCCTTCACAACGAATATGTAACAAGAATCCAAGCGTAAATTTCATTTTCTACCCCCGCCAGCGAGGCGAAGACCGATGATTATCACCCGAGACCGAAGTGAAGAACAGTGATAAAATTTTCGTTTGACATTTAAGAATAGATATTTGCATATTTGTTTCTCTCTGAACCCAAAAAGAGGGAGGAAGTACGCGATGTTCTTAGTTTTTTTTTTTGCAGGGAGTCTAGTGGTTTGACTTGGGTGCGGGAAATGCCAAAACTCTAGAGTAAGCTGGTCATCAAAAATGACGGCACTGAAAATTCCTCCCACTGCCTCCCGCCGGTCTTACGCCACGAGGCGCTCTAGTCTATACAAACTACACACACAGTGTCACACCCACAACAAAATATGCGTACATGAGGATGGAGTGAAGGTGCTGTGAGCTTATCTGACAGATAGTGAGGCGCCTGTGGCGACAGTCATCCCCACAGAATAGGGTCAGCGATTGGCAGCCGCTTCTCTTGTCTCAATCTCAAGAGAGGCGTGCTGGCCTGGGTCCGTTAAATTGAATTTTTGGTGTTAACTCGTAACCAATTGCACGTGAGACTTCCAAAAACTCGGTGGTCTCGTGCAAAACGGTTGTCAGCCGTCCCAACCATAATCGTCTTGTTTCTAAAATTTGCAATTTCGTCCTAAGTGGCGAAGTCAACGGCCCTGCCTCCCAACCCGTCGAAGGCACTTAAAATAAACATTTTGTTTGCAGGTTTATCAGTGACCCCGCCAGCTTTCATTGCGCAACAGTCCAAGGCTCGCATCTCTTACGAGCCTGGCGAGCACCCTGGAAAAAAGGGAAAGAAGCGCCCGCGGCAAACATCCGACGACGAAGCGGATGAGGACTGGAGCCCCGAAAAAGAGCTGCGGCCCCGGAGGGTGTTCGAAGAAGAAAGCTGCTCCCCAAAGGTATGTTAGGAAACGGAATAAATTTTCTGTTTGGGGAGTAGGCAAAACCAAAAGTTTGTGGGAGATTAGGCAAAATCGAAAGTTTGTGGGAAACTAGGAATACTAAGCGGAGAAGATATGGGCCCAGATTGCTTACAGTAGTTATAAGCTTATAAAGCCTCGCCTATATTATATCTTACAGTTACCCCTTGCAGGTTCATTTACGAAGCTCAAGTATGACATGGTGTGTGAGAACACAAGTAGCGTGCGACTAGCCCTCACTCTGATGACTTGCGCAGCGGCACGTGGCGGGTTGTACTTACCATTACAAGCGCGAGTTCACAGGTAATGTTTCTCTGGGAATGTAGAGATGTATGTATACTAGAAGAAAGTGTGTCCTACAACGTGATTCTGGGCCCTATCTGGCAATTTGCAACAACTGCTGCTAAGCTAAAGCCAGTCTGCCTGCACACACCAGTAGGGGTATTTGAATGCATTAGTTCGAGCAATAGATGAATGCAGTGAGAATCCAGAGGAATGTACGGCTGCAGTCGATCGATGATGGTCTGTGCACGGTGTCGTAGCCGAAAGAGTCTTGACAGCCGCACTCTTTGACAGTTCCCGTCTATGAAAATTTAGTGGATATTTGTTTCTCAGTTTCTCACCTCACCCACCGTCATTACAAAGATGCAAACCTAAAAGACTTTGGGACCGCAAGCGTAGCATCATTGCACTGTTATTACAAGGATGAAAATAATTTCCAGTGTCTTAAGATATGTACATCAAGGACGTATTCGAAAGGCTAAAAAAATTAAGACTTTGAAAGTGAACTTGACCGGAACTTTAAACAGGAGCCTTGGTTGTGTTACTTCGAATTGCTGTGCAGGTGTTAAAAACAACGCGATTACGTTGAGCGCCTCAGAAAACTTCATTTTAAGCAAGACTGAGCTTTGGAAGTCTCATGAATAGCCGATTAAGGGTCACGCCAGAAAGGCGACTCCATCACTAGGTAAAGCCGGCGCACCTGCCTGAAGTCTTGGCCAAGTCAAGCGTCCATATTTTATTCGAGGGCTCATCGAAAGCACCATACAATTATCGGTGATTCACTTACTGGTGCGCGATAATTTCATATATGTAGTTTCAACAATGCAAAAAAGTGAGTCATCCCCTGGGATCGGATGCGCTGGAGACTATGCAGTAGTCCTGGACAAACGCCAATCCGTATATCAAACACCTTTTTTTTTTACTTCCACTCGACTAAATGACTTCAACGTTATCAAGTTATTTCAATGAGAATAAATTTTACCCATCGGATCAAACTGATTCAATGAGATCAATTTATTTACAGAATGCATGTAATTGGATTCAGGATGTCAGGAAAAGTTATGGATGTGATATATATTTGCTTGATTTTACCTCAGTTATTACTATCGGTTGTAAATTGGCCAGGAATTCCTCCAAAGCCCTGAAGCTTCTTTTTTAAATACACTTTAGGCTGTTATACCATCAAGTGCATTCCTACTCATACTAATAGCCAACAAATTATTTAATATAGGTAGGAAGAATACTATAATTGAGTTAACAAGTCGCAGTTTGATCTACATATCTAATCCGATGTGTTCTTATCCGGAGTAGTATATGGATCGTTTTCGATGAATAAGGCACACCACAGAAAACTATTTCACGGTAGTACTGTAAGAAGAATCTTAGTCGCTAAGTTGAGTTCATACTCGAGTCGTTTGCTTCCCGTACGCAAGGCAAAGTACCCAAATATCTTACTGTCTCTTCTGGGACTTAGCTCTGTGTCCGCCAGAAAAAGAAAGTTACTAATATTTTAGGCTTAAAATCAAATGATTGTGCAAATGTCACTAGTAATATGTATTTCGGGTATAATTTTTAATTTATAGTAAATTGGAACTTATGAAGCTCTTCGATGGTTTGCTGTTTACAATGAACTAAGAAAGCACTGAGGTTTTCTCTGAAATTAAAAATTAGCTTTAACCACCAATTGTCAGCATAATATATGTTTAACTCTTTCTTTCTGATAAAATAAGGCTACGTATTTGCTCATGGGCGTAGTTATATTTGCGTCATACGCCATCCGTTGGATTGAAAGAAAACAACTCGCCAAGTTGGTTACAAGCATTAAAAGATTGACATATTCCCTTAGGCTAGAACTATGTTCGAACTTTGGTGAAATGACGTAATACCTGCATCAAAAGATGCTATAGTTAGACAGTTGGTAGCTGAAGTTATTTTATTATTACGTTGATCTAGATAATACGTTCTATGCATGTTATCGAGGACATATTCCTCGTAGCAATAGATATATTTGAGTTTGGTTCTTTTCAGAGTGCGTTTCTGTAAGCGGAGTGCGCTCCTGAGCGGCTGGCGCCTTAAGCAAAGTCTACGTACTACCCCCATTACAAATTATCGGTGGAACTACGGTGGCTTATGGGCGGCATTTGACCTCGACTTTAAGCGGCGCATCCGTGTGGCTCCGGTGCTCCTCGGTTGCTATGCGCATATTTTTAAGCCGGCGCCGGCGACCTCGTTCCGGACATAAATCACCCAACGAGGCGCGCTTGCCCGACCGTGTTCCACGGATATTTCACACCTTGGCCAAAATAACAGTATACTGCTACTTCTGTGGAGGCGCGGAATATCCGTGGAATACGGTCGGTAAAGCGCGCCCTGTTGGGCGATTTGTTCGGAACGAGGTCGCCGGTGCCGGCAAAAAAAAAAAAAAAAAAATCGCGCAGAGCGACCCAGTAGCACCGAAGCCGAACGGATGCTCCGCTTAATACCGCGGCCATGTGCCACAGTACACCACCGTAGTTCCACCGAAAACTTTTAATTGGGACTAAAATGGGGAGAAACTAGCAATACGGGTGCAGGTCGACACCTCTGGACCATGTCCACACGTTACTTAGGACATTGTATTAAGGACATGGTACTGTCTACCACAGGGTAATCTTCCCTCAACACTTTAGCGAGTCAAGAGCCCGAACGGGCTGCTTCAATAATATTGTTCGTACGGAACATTTTTCAGACGAACGGTAAAAGACTAAATATTGAGGCGGGTATCAAACTGAAAAGCTTTGTGTCTAATGTAACTTTAGTGATAAGCTACATCTCGTGCACTTGTACCCAATCCATATCCTAATACTGTAAAGTGAATCTATTTATTTCTACTTAAAGCAAATGAGTTTGTTGTTGCTGTAATACGAATGGCCTATCGGTTATGTAGTCAATTATATTAAAATACAATTAGTAACAATAATAGCATGTAGGTTAAGTATGATGTAGCATTAAGAGCTGAAGCCTTGTTCACTGTATGGAGAGAGACACGAATCTGGTGTCATTGGGAGGAGTGGAGGCAGGGAGTTGGGAGACGCATTCTTAAATACAATATATAGAGCTCGACTTTTATTTTTATCCCCATCATTTCACTATTCGGTCAATTACTTATGATATTGTTGTGGTTCATTCATCATCAAGTTTATAGTTGATATTTTTTGTAGGAAAATCGATTTTTGGGCCAATTGCGTTATTTTTATATTTCTTCCTTTTAATTTATAGTCAAATTTAATCTACTGGTCTGCATTATAAACAAAGTTGTAGTTGTTATTGTAATTTCTGGTAAAATAATTCTTTGGGTTTATTCACAGATAATATTATTTTTTGATAAACACTGGGAGTAGCACCCTCCACAACTTAGAGCTCCTCCTCTAGGGTTCATCAACTCCTAACACCTAACTTTTTGAAAATCCTTCCAGGTATATCTGAAATTACTGTGCCTTACTCTACAATATATAACTGTTTCAGCAGCAGAAAGGCGAAATCCACAAAGCGACCGGTACCTCCTGCCATCCCGACCCAAAGGCATCGTAAGCTACAACGTCGCGAACTCTGCTCCGAGATCTCCACTCCTGCTGATACCGAACCCGAGACTGTGCCACTGGACTGCAGTCCCGCTCAGTGGGACCAGCTGGTACACTGGCCCTACGTCGGCTTCATGAGCCCCGTGCTTTATGGGAGAAGACGCAAGCCGAAGGTATTTTAAAATTTATTTCATACATAATTACATGGCTTATTATTTGATTTATATGCGCCAAGCAGAAGAGACATAAGGCTAAGGTAAGCTGTTAATTTATTCAAAAGCATGAAATACGAGCAACATAATATCGAATTTGTTCGTGTATTAACCTTTTTTGTGCCGAAGGAGACTTGAGGCCAAGCTGAGATAAAATTAATACACAAATATGCGCATTAAATTACTTAGATGTAGAGTTCATGCAAGTGCACGAGACAGCGCCTGCTACGGACGTAAGAGTATGGTCACGGTATGATTTATGGGCAATGCAAAATACACGTGAATCTTGTATTATGGCATGTAGTTATTAATTTAAATTGAATACGCAAAGGTGATTAGTCGAAGTTAATGCTGAAATTGATCAGGGACAATACACTTAGAACGGAACTAATAGCTTTATAGCAGCATTGACCAAATCTCGACTATTTGGCTATGAATTTCAGTGAAAATTTCACAGAAAGTTAAACTTATGACTAATGGCGTTGGTTCTAGAAGAATTATGTGTTTTGTCTGTTTTACTAATTTCACTGAGCGGCGGTGATAGCTTTTCGACTACAAAACAAAATATTCACAGTTTTATATCACCAAAGGGGTAAAATTGAACAACACGAATGAGAAAAATATGTATTAAACAAGAAATCTTTAATCAAAACTTTACAATGACTGAAAAAAGTCTTATTTGCCAACATGACCCCCATAACGTTTAATAACTTCAATAATCCTCGAATCCATGCAGCCAGATAAACAAATCAGCCACAAGTGAGCAAATATATGTATGTGTTGAGTTGATGTAAATTTTTGACATGAATAATTCATAAATCCAAACACAATTTCCTTAGATGATTTATCAATTGACACTATCACTGTAAGTGTAGCCTGAACAAGACAAATTCAACGACAAACAATTTAACACATTAGTAAAATACGAGCGCCAAAGCAGGAGCCTTTGGCCAGAAACACATGTGGCATCAGCGGACAGTAAAATGGTTAGCACACGTACACCTGCTCAAGATTTTTAACGTGCATTAACTTTGGTAAACGTATGTTAACTTGGGCTTACTTGGGTTAACTTGATTTATTTATTGTTAACTTGGATTAAACCTAGTTAACCCTCGTTAACAACCTTTGCTAACCCTCGTTAACAACCTCTGCTAACCCTAATTTACTGTATTTAACCCTAGTTAACCGTAATTTACCTTTGTTAACCCTATTTAACTCTTGGTAATCCTTTTCATCCCTCGGTAACTCTTGTTAACTCTAATTTACCCTAGTTAGCCCTCGTAAACCTCAGTTATTCCTTGTTTACTTTAATCAACCACGTTAACCATAGTTGATC
>LQNS02278145.1:8911348-8923989 GCA_001587735.2 Parhyale hawaiensis
AGGTAGGTAACCTTCGTTAACTCTAGCTTACCCTCGGTAACCCATGATAACCCTCGTTAACCTTCAATAATCGTCATTAACCTTAGTTATCCCTCGATGAGCCTCCTTACTACTATATATAGTTAACCATGGTCAATTTAATGTTTTAATTTGAACTTGATTTATTTTAATTTGAAGTGAAAGGGTATATTTTAAGGCGAGCCATACAATCACAAAAATGACAACTGAGATATTTTGTTTATTGTATCCCTATTTCTCTTCTCCAATTATGCTTGGAGGAAATTTGCCTTCATTTCATTGGTGGCTTTATCAAGTGTGGAAGTGGATTTATTAAACATGAAGTGAAATTTCATATATAAAAAAGGGAATTTCATGAATTGAAAATTGAATTTCATGATTGTACATTGAATTTCATGAATTGGAAATTGAATTTCATGCATTGGAAATTGAATTTCATCAGTTGAAAATTGAATTTCATCAGTTCGAAATTAAATTAAGTTTCATAAGTTGGAAATTGAATTTCATAAGTTGGAAATTGAAATTCATCAGTTGAAAATTGAATTTCATAAGTTTGAAATTAAATTTCATAAGTTGGAAATAGACCTGGAAATGGTATTGACTGTACTTCTTTCCCTTGACGAATAGTTTTCTGTGAGCTCATGACGAGCACAATAAATAGAAACTAAATGAAAAAGGAAAGATAGTCTTGAGACATGAAGCATGATGAAGTAATTTTTTTGTCATCATTTAGTGAATACGTGGGCCATCTTTATATAATAAAACGCTTCGTGTATTTATTTATTTGATTATTTATTTATTTCGTGTCTGCTCTTAAGGAAATAGATAGGCGAAAAATGGGCCAGGTTGCAGATTTTGTAAATCGATGACCAGGTTGCAGAAGATGTTGTTCCTTCTGATCTTTATCCCTTTATCTGAAGACACTTGCTTGAAACACTTCTTGAAATCGGAGCAACATGTATGCAGCTTCTGGAGTCTGATGTTACAACTTTTTTCTCTCAGGTCACGACGTATAAATTCGGTAGATGGTCAACGAAGCGCTCTGGAAATGACAATTCTCCAAGGGCAGTACACAATTACTTCTTCTAGGTTATTGTCGTTACTGTTTACTCTTCACAGGCCAAAATTTCAGCACTTCAAATGAAGCAGGTATTTAAGCTGGAAAGACGGTATCAACGGTATCATTGCTGCGGAGCGCTTACATTGTATAGGTCTAAGCTAACCTGACTGGCGTTGTATTCAAGTTTATTGGAGTGTTTACTCTAAATTTTACTTCTGTCTTTCGATATAGAAGACCTAAGGATGAGAGCACAACAAACGATCAATGAAGAAAATGAAGAAGTAAGTCCGAGAAGATACCTCACTAGCCTATAGGCATTAGGCAAACATATTGATTATTGCTGGAATTTTTTCCAAAGAGCTTCTAACGGGAGGAGCAAGCCTAAGCTCTCTCTGGGCGAGTACACACATGGCTTGTCACGTGACCGGAGTTGGCGTTTGGAGTCCCTGAACTGCTCTCATGCAGTGGGACGAAGGAAATGGTCAGCACATATAATTAAGGAAGATACAGACAGGCAGTTCTTCAATATTCTTGCAAGAATATCGTGTCTGAAGATTAATATCCCAGTGCTCACTCTGTTATTTTCATCATAAGTTGGTATACAAGATGCAAGTTGCCTTTGCGTACTTCCATCCGCTCGGAATTTCGTCGATAGTTAATGGCTGTAAAAATTTGAGCTCAGGACTCCTTCCTAAACAGGCTGCGTGAGGCAATGCCGCTCTCCGATTGGATATGCCACTCAGCCAGTTAAAGGGGGAAGTTTAGAAGTTTACTCGAAACGCTCCCGTAGGATAAATAGAGAGGGTGCACTCCTCTATTAGAACCTACTTGATTTTTTCACGCACGGGTCCACTAGATACAGTATTCTATAAATGAATACGCATTGTGTATTATTTCATACATAGGTTCTAATTTTTATAACAACCGACAGCTGGTGTTGCTGCAAGCAGACTGTGATCGGAAGCTATGGCTTAAGTACTGCAAAGGCCTCGGCCAGGACGACAAAGCTTGGCAAGGTTCCGGAACACCGACGTTTGACTGCGCCTTAGCGGTAGTGAGCAACAGGCGCACTTTGTGTGTCAGGTGCCCCTTGGTATACGGGGGTCGGGGTGTCTGTGTTGCAACAAATTTGGGTCCGGGGCAGAAGATGAAGAAAGCAGCTGTCATCCAGGAGAGAATTTCAGACTCCCACTCAAATGGTTCTTTGAAGTTGGATCCAGAGCAGAAAACGGAAGCCATTTTAGGAAAAATTTCAAGCACTGACTTAAGCACCACCACAAACTTAGGCCAAAGGCAGACATTGCAGAAAACGGTAGCAATTCTGGGGAAAACATCAGGATCTAAATCATCTACGAATGAAATGGCTGAGCCGGAACTAGTTTCTGAGGTCTCGGTGAAATCTGAAACAGGAGAAACATCAAATGCAAATGCAGTGAAATCAACGGAAGCTGGTTCCGTGGATAGAAAAAATATGGAGGCGAGCCAGACTGATTCTGAGAAATACCAAGCAACTGGAAAAATGGCTTACTTAGGACACATCGAGGTTCATCCTAAAGGAGGTGAATCAAGCCTAGTGGGCGGACAAAAACAGGTTATGGCAGAGGATACAACAAATGAGACAGCTGAAATTAGCAAGAATATGACTGAGGAATGGAACAAAGTTGCTGGAAACCTCCAAGAAAGGGTAACCGTCTTGGAAACAGTAGCTGTTGAAATCAAGGAAACTCAAGTTGTGCCAGAATTATTATTACCGCTCGATAATTTTCAAAAGACGAGTTTAGATTATAGCTCAACTTTTCCTGAAGGAACCTTGTCCATCCAACCCAGCCAAGAAAACATGGAAGTTCAGCAGGAGAATGCCGTTGTTGATAATATGAATAATTTCGATTTGAACAACAATGTCTCTCAGGAAGGATCAGAAAACTTGGCTGAAAATAATAAAGTACCAATGGAAAATCAAGCTGGAGAGTTTTCGAAGGCTGTAGACATGAGGAAAGATAACAGGAAAGCGGCAGGGAAGTGCACTAAGACGGATCAGTTGAAGGCCAAAAAGCCAGTGAAATCTGTTAAGAACAGAGGAAAGACGAAAGACTTGGCGAAATCTGGTGATAAGAATCAACAATTAGTAGGCTGCGTTGAAACTACTACCGATGTTGTAGACAGGCTGACATCTCTTCCAACAAGTCGATTACCAGCTTGTGAGTCTACCAAGCAATTCAAAAATGGACAGATGGAAGTCGAAAATCAAAAGGGACAAAAAGGAAGAAAGCGTATGAAATCAGCTGTGCTTAATCAAGAGAATGAATCTCCTACTAGAACATTTAAGAGCACTTCATCTAATGGAAACACTGAATTTTCGAAACCCAACGAATATAGCGTAATTAGAACAAACTCGAAGGTATTTGGCACACCGTGCAAATTGGAGAAACGTAAAGCTTTAGAAGATATTGACAATGTTAATAATTACAACCCAGAAACCACGCCACCAGTTCACATTGACCACATTTCAAAGACGGAAATGCCGCGTAAATTAGAAAAGAAACTGGTTGTAAGCCTGTGTCGAGAAAAAATTGCGAACTACAAAGTCATCCCCGGAAGTTCAGGCTATCGTGTCCGGAAGGAAGACACTAGCGTCCCCAGCTGTTCGGGTAACAAAAAGACAGAAAACGATCAGACCGGGGACGCCGGCACACAGCGCAGATATCCAAAACGATCTGGAGCTACTGCCAAGTACTGCGAGCTTGACGATGCAGCAGAAGTTCACGCCATATGTGAGTATTAAATCTTATGCATACCAGGTAGAGAAGTTTTCCATATCCTAATGTAGCATAGAGTAACCTCGTGTAGCAGCAGAATTGATCATACGACGGAGAGACAATGAAACTTGCTGGGGCAAATGACCACTCAGTAACTTTTCGAGTAATCCTAGGCTCGTAGATGAAACAAAAGTTGCACAGACAGGCAGAAAAAGTGTACACTGCAAAAGTAAAAGTTTTTGTTGTCACAATAGATAAGCAAAGTTGCACATGTACACAGCATGTACTGTAGTGATGAAAAATCGGACTATAATAGTTGTATAAACGAACACTAAAAGTTGAATTAGTGTGGCACGAACACGTCTATCCTGTGCTATAATTACAGGTCGGTGTAAAAATTTTTGTCGAATCATAGAAGAAGCATTTTAATTCATTTAAATTTATATTATGTTATTTTTACAACTTATATATAACATCATGAGTATCTTATAACTTTTCTTTCAGGCTGTTCATCTTTCACATTTTTCTGCAATATTCGCACCTATCTTCATCCCATTTAAGAACACATTAGACTCGCTTCACTTACGATTTTTATGAAGGGTCCACTACGAATTTTAGAATACAATTGAATCATTGTTGCCCATCTCCACTGTGATCAATTTGTCATTTGAAAGCTGCTTTGATCCAAAAGCGACCCTCTTTAGGTAACACAAAGGGAGCCGTTTTCCATTATCTTAATGCCCGCCCACACACAGCGCTACTGACCAAAGCTCTCCTAGGAGACTTTGCTTGGGAAGTTTTACCCCATCCAGCATATTCTCCTGACCTGCTCCCTCGAATTATTACTTATTTCGGGGATTACACAACCAGTTAGATGGCTTTAGGTTAGCATCACGAAAAGAGATTGAATATGATTTAGATTGATATTGTTCATCCCAGCAAGAATCTTACAAGCGAGACATGTATAAGCTCTTTGACAGATGGAATAAAGTTATGGAGAGCAAAGGACGCGATTGTTACGAATTAAATTTATCAAACACAGAAAGTATAAACTTTGAAATCGGCGAAAACTTTTGCACTGATCTGATACCCGCATTCGATGGAATGGTAGGCCTACTATTTCTTTTCTGTAGTTACACAGATTTTATTATGAAGTGCTGAATGCAGCAGAAGAAACAAAAGAGAGAGCATGCTAGTTTTCAGTACACAAAGGGTAAACCGTTTGAAAACTTACAATGTCTATTTGCAGATATAGCTCGAGCAATGTGCGTATTCTTTGAGCACTGTTATTTTCTTCCGAAGGGCCATTTTGAATGCGTTAAGTTGTCATTGGAACACAATTTTTTATAATCCTTTCTTTAAGAAAATAGAGCATGAATTAATTAATTAAACTAAGTTGCAAAAATTTCATAATCAGGTAGCTATACCACATAAGTTAAAACTGGAAGGATGAACGTCAGAATACCCGAGAGCATATAACTCATTTCTCAACAATGCCATATCATCAAAATTTCAATTTCACTCGTAATGCTGACATCGTAAGTCATAAGTAGCTACTACTGCTCTTTGGCTTCTGTTACTTTGCTAACTCATTTACGACGTTAGCAGCACTTCGAAAGCTTGACGAATACGCGTACAACAACGAGAGTGAATTTGTCCTATCAGTGCTGTGTCCTAATGTATAAAATATAGTAATGAAATGTAAAACATTTAACATTCACTTTCCTATTAATATGTTCATCAACATTTACAGACTGTGAGCACTGTCGCTTAGAATACAGTGGCCAGTGCCCTCTTCATAAGACTGTACTTCTTCTCGATCACCCAGTGAGTATTAGATTAACAGCTGGCAATAGACGGACCGACAGGCCCAGACCCAGAGAGCTGCCGGGACTCTGGCCCTCTATGAGGGATGCGTGCATGGAGCATGGGGGCGTTTGACAGTGGGAGCCAGTCTAGAGTAGTTAAAATCTTTGTTTATTTTATGTAGTTTTAGTTACTAGTTTATTTGTATTGGTAGTATCTAAATGATAGGGCAGCGCATGAAATATACGATCTCTCGTGAGTGGTTCCCACTTCAACAGATGACTAGCCACCATCGAGCGTGTGATGGCAGGGTCCTGACGCCTGAAATGATAGGACGTCTCCATACCATCTCTCAAAATTTATATAGCATTTTAGCTTGCAGAAATTTAAGCGAGATACATTGATTGAAATTTTTCATAGAGTTGCTGGCATGTATAAGTAAAATACCGGGTCTTTTCTGCTTGATGATAGAAGGATATTTTGACATTTTTTTACCCGCAATACAGGCGTAAATGCTGAATGTGAACATTACTTTTTTGAAATGGAAGGACATATGAAATAATGGGGATTTAATGCTCAATAATTCAGCACGCGCTGTGCTAGCATACACCACGTTGTGTAGTACTTACTTGTAGCAAACAGATCCAAATAAAAAGGACCCGATAGTAGCAACAGAAAAATTAATAGCGCAGCATTGCGCTGAATTCTCTGCATTCCTATCGGAAGGTCTCAAATTTAATCCAAAGTCAGATGAGTTCTATAGGTCCTAAATGGCCAAAGCGCTACTACTGGCAGGAAATAATGCTCAGAAAGGGAAGCATTGAGGACCTACCTAACTCTTATAAACTAACCTCATCAGCAGGAACTGCGATCTGCGGATAGCCCTTCGGTGAGTGAAGCCCATATACGTTCTGATAGAGAAAGGGTCCCCCAGAATATACTCCTGAGGGCGAAAAGACCCTAGTACACTATACACAGGATACTTGGGAATGTTCGATATACTGTACGTACTTTCTGCTAAACAATCTCATCAGATTTATTTCAATTTGTTTGAATCGTTTTACTGAACGTTTAATTCTGGACTTAATTTTAATTCCGGAGCGCTAATTGCTAACCGATAATGCTGGAGGCGGCGACCGCTTGAGTCAGGCCTGCTTTACGCAGCCACGAAGAACTTTCATGGCGGAATCCTTGGAACTTTTGTCGCAAAATAATACGAGCATGACTACCACAGTACTGGTGGATATTATAAATTAAAAGTCTATTCAAGTTCAACTGTCCAGTATACTACATTCATTTGTTTGTTACTCAGAAGTAGGCATTGGCTGACGATACTGTTACTTTCACCAGTCCTCCGCTAGGAAGGGTAGGTATTATTGTGGACTGACCTTCAGGGATAAAATGTAGTGTAAAATTTTAGAATGTTCTAGGACCGGTTCACACGTTAGTCATTGGTTTGGACAGCGTTCGCTCAGCTAACCGTCTCAGTCAGAATGTTTCATTCTGCTCAAGAAAATATAACTATGCTTTTACTAAAATATTCGTTAAAAGTGTTAGCAGTAGAGTCAGTTTCCGTAAGAAAGGGTCGTATGCACAGTTTTTTAGAACACAAAAAATGTCCACTTAGCTCTGGTCGCGCACAGCATAGCAACTACCTTTAGCTAAATCAATAAGTTTTTAATGAGGCTGGCTCCTGACGGAGGGTGTAGCTCAACAATCATCTTTTCATTCTTTTGTTCCCCTCACGCATTACAGTGTGCTCGATTGCTCTATTCTATCGATATAAACACAGCTGGGTATCTAACAAGTGACTTGTTGAATCAATGAGTAGCATGCAAGCTAGCTTAGTTACAGTAAGTGACGGTTTTAAGGTTTAGGATATTTCTTCAAATTGTCAGGGAATTACACCTTAGATAGTTCTACACTTTTCTGTTGATTACAATAGAGTAAGAAAAAATTCGGATTTGTGACGGTGTCAAAAGACTATTAGGGCGATTACCGACTGCCAGCGAGTGTTAAAATTTATAGATATCAATGGGCACTTACCGATTGCATGCGAGCGAGCGAACGTACACACATACTCGCCCGGCTGCCGAACGACCATCGCTCGCCGACACGGCACTCGCAAGCCTCGCTGCCAGACGCCCGACGTTCCGTTGTTGCACTTCGTTCAAAGTTCGTTGTCTAGTGAGTGTTCATAGATTGTTGGCCCCCCGTTCGCTCGGCTGCAGTCGGTATGGCCCAATAATCGCTCGCTGGCAGTCGGTAGGTGCCTTTAGGTATGTAGACCCGGCTAAAATCTCAACTTGTCACAGGTGCCTCAGGTGTACCCAAATAGGGCCAAGCTGTCTGCTCCTTGGCCCTTAGTCATATCATCGTCCAAGATATCTGGCGCTGGACTCGGTGTCTCAACTAATGCTGATCTTCCCTGCTGTCTCATATTCGGTCCATATCAGGTACGTATAATGCCAAGTATAACTAGGGTAATTTACAGTCTGTGAAAGGGGCGTACCCATGGCTCAACTACGTAACAGGTTAACTCACTCGTAGGTAGCGTGTTAAGCCCCGCCCACTCCTTTTAAACTGTGACGTCAGGTGGAGCGATACCGTACATAGCAAACTATGTTAATTAGTTCATGCCTGCTAATTGCTTTATAAATACGGTGAGCGTGGGTTTCCATGAAGAAAAAAGATGAGTAAACATTTCTATACGATCACAGCTGTTTAATGCGCTATGAAAAATCCGTTTGCTAGAAGTAAGGCAATAAAGTATCAAACAAATAGATCGAAAGATGAAGAAATAAATTACAACAACATAGCTACGGAAGAATGTACGTACAACATACATACAACTACAGCGGCATACGTATTATCGGTGGAATATTTAAACGCTCTAGATCAGTGGTTCTTAACCTTGGGGGGGGGGGGGGGGGGGGGGTGCCTGAGCAGATTCCAAGCCTCCTCAGTAAAACCTGATTTACATTAATTACCTTTGCCAAGGAGGTTCGGGTTTTGTCGTGCTTTCTGTTTGTTTGTTACTAAGATGACTCGAAACGTTATAAACGGATCTTTACGAAACCGACAGGGATTGTTAGGCATGTTCACAGTAACAGATGGTAACTTTTCGTGGAAATGTGTTCATCTGTTTGTCTGCCTATTTATTCTTTGTGCCATAACTCAAAAAGTTATGGACGGATATTCATGAAATTTACATGAGTTATTGGGTTTATTACGAAGAGTAAATGAACAAATTTTTGTGATTTGTTCGTTCGTTTACTTGTCACTGCTTGAGTTTTTGCTTGTTAGCACAATATCTCAAAAAGTTCCGAAAGGATCTTTCTGAAATTTACAAGGGTTGTTAGTTTAAAGACATGATGAAATTTTGGTGCAGATTGGTTACTCCGTTTGTGTGCTTCACTTTTTGTCATAATGTTTGTTAGCAGCATAACTGAAAAAGTTATGAACGAATCTTCAAGAAAATTGCAGAAACTGTAAATACAGTGGCCACAAAAACAAAGTTTACCTTTTTACTGCAAAAACAAATTTATTGCATGAATTCACCAATAATTCTATTTTCGCATTCCCGCAACATGAGAGGAGAAAGAGGAGGGTGTTATGACGTGTGTTGCCCCACCCCCGCGTCGCACACAAATCCCCGCTACACAGTCCGTTTGTGATGCATTGGAGCTCGAGCAGCATGCACGTACGTTGCGCTGGTCCACGGGCCTCTACTAGCCTACCTTTTCACTTAATTTGGCACCATACCAAAAACCACCAAGGCATCACAATGGGTCGGCAAAGCTTACCATTGAAAAAAAGACTCTGGCCCTACTCTAATCGAGCAGAGAGTGCCGATGAATCTCGTAGCTGTCAAACTGAATGTCAGCCGAGTATCTCTTTTTCCAGCCTAAAAAAAAATCAGCTGCCGCACTCCCTTCCGGCTCCATAACACAAAGCAAAGTGGAATGTGGGCGCAAGAGAAAGACAACAGTAAGGACTAACAAGTTGTTGTCTTTCTCTTGCGACCACATCCCACTTTGCGTGGCGTCATGGTCTTGGCTGGTAGTGCGGCAGCTGATTATTTAAGCTTGAAGAGAGACACTCAGCTGACATTCAGTTCGTCAGGTACGCGGTTCACCAACATTCCCTGCTCGATTAGGGGAGGGACCGAGTTTTTTATTCAATGGTAAGTTCCTTCCGACCCATTGTGATACCGCGGTGGTTTTTGATATCGTGCCAAATAAGTAAAAAAAAAAGTAGTAAAGTAGAGGCCCATGGACCAACGTAACGTACGTGTACAGTACACTGCTCCAGCTGCGATGGATCACAGACGAACTGTGTAGCAAGGATTTGTGTTTGGCGCGGGTGTGGAGCAACGCACGTCATACCATCCTCCTCCCTCCTATCATTATGCGGGGATTGCGAAAACAATGTTATTGGCGATTTATGTGATAACTTTGTTTTTGCGGTACAGGGGTAAACTTTATTTTTGCAGCACAGATGTAGCCTAAACTTTGTTTTTGCGGCCACTGTACTATCAAAGGCACAAATGATTAAAATTTGGTGTTCATACGAAGAAAATCATGGTTTCAGAGCCAATTTGAATTTTTCTTTACAGTTGCCTAGCTAGGCGGAGGTATGCGCTCTTAGAGTACTCTAGTTTGAATATCATTTGGTACGTTTGGTCGTGTTTTGGTACCGTATTTATTTAAAAACACGAAGGGGGGTTCTAAGAAAAAAAATATATCCGTAAGGGGGCGTGGGAGTAAAAAGGTTATGAACCACTGCTCTAGATGTAATTGTAAGTTCAAATTTATATTAAACTGTACCTGTGAAATACGTTCTTTTAAGAGCTTTTCCCATCAAATATTACAAATTGTCAAACGGAGGAGTGTTTTTTATTACTTTGAGCTTCATGCTTCAGTCGTTCAAGTAAGTAAACAGTTTCCCCGTCAACATACGATTTTCTTTCAAGTTTTTCCAGAGAAACTCAATTTTGGTACCAACTTCGCTGACAAGCGTTCACAGCCTAATAAGAAAGAATTTATTTCCATTTACATAGCTTCTTTTCAGAGAAATTAGTTTTGCCTGTGGTTACTAGCAGATATTTGGAAGGAAAGTTGAATAACTCATAATTACAACGTAGTAGTTTATTATTTGGCTAGGGCAAAAATGTTTGGCGTATAGTAGATGTTGCCGATAGCAGCGAAAAGTGAGTATACTGTTTTGCGGCCAAAATCCACTTTTTTCGCTACTCCGGATCTTCAGGACGACGAAGAAACTTCAACAAGTTCTTTTTTCCTTGTTCAAAGCAGCCAAACATCAAACACCAGCCCAATGAAGCGGAAATAATGGTATAAATGACTTAGGAACACTTTTGATACTTGTGCGATACCGACGTTCTTCGCTGCACCTGACGTCATACGAGGAGATGCACATAACCGTCTCAAAATGGTCAGGCCATGAGTTACTCTGTTACGTTTTTCAACCGTGGGCGTACCTACCTCTCGCACACTCCCTGTCTCAGGGCTTCGAAAGCTCGCTTAGGCTGAGTTGACACGTCATTCATCTCAACACGTGACGTACACAACTTTGTGTACGTCACAAAAGTTTTTAAAATGTTAACGCGAAATCTGTTTTCTCTACAAGTGCCACTATAGAAAGATATGGAAATTTATTCAAATTTCAAGTGTGATAACACTAAAAAATCAGGGCATTTTTCTGCTACTTCTTGAGCGCAGTAACACATTTGGACGAGTGGATGAGCGAACGCGTTGAATTGAATGAAGTGTGAACTCGGCCTAACAGATCTACGCTCCGGCGAATACCCTGAGACCAACGACAAACATGCAGGAGATACCCCTGGTGTGCAGTGCAACTGTCCTATACGTGAAGTTGAAACAAAACTGCGCAGGTTTAGCTGCCCATGTACGGAAAGTGAAGAATGGCCGTGTGAGAGTTTGGTCCGTGCGACTACTTGCAATGCCCCATGGCATTCGTCTTTCCCTAGAACCTAATAATTTGCTAGTTAAACCCCAGTAAATAATAATTGTAAAATTTCACTACATACCAGCTCACTGATATTAGTTTAAAGTTTTTTAAGAAAGGTATGTTCAATTGTCTCCGTCTCTTTTCTTATTGCAGTGCGAAACTTTAAATGTTGTCGATGATACCAAACATTTCTTCATTTCAGACTTTCAAATTTCTACGTTGTATCCACAGGGACGGCTATACAGCAATGAAGCGGACTCGCCAGAGTCGGCGCACAGCTGGCAGATCTGCACCAATGGCAACAAGTCGTTGTGTGTAGACGCTGCCGATCCTTCCACCAGCAACTGGATGCGCTATGTCAACTGCCCCAGGACTGTAGAGGAAGTCAATCTCTTGGCCTTCCAGTATCATGGCTGTATATATTACCGCACTGTCAAGCGTATCAGCAGGTGAGTGCTGGTATTATTGTGGAGCACGTCTATAGGTAGCCAGTGACAGCGACTACGTAACGTGATGAGCGTCACCGTGCGGCTATTAATGACGATACTCATAATAATGTTGGCAGTTTTTTCAGAGATAAATGCAATTGTGTAGCATTTAACTTGTAGTATTATGGATCAGAGCTTAAATTATTGAGAGATAAACTTTTGAAATTTGGAGGAATACTTTGACCTATGGTATTAACGACGATTAAAAGACTGACTTTTAGCCCCTTGATAGCCCTGCAGCTAATTACCGGAAGGTGTCGTCATAGGTCATCTCGCAGTGCGTAGTATTTCATTCAGGTTCTACATTTTTTTTTAAATTTACTTGAATTATACACCACTGAATTAATTGTAAGTTTATTGAATTATTATTATTGTAATTAAAACTTCGTGCTCGGGCCACGACGAACGGGTAATACAACCCAAATGCAGCATTTTATGCTACACTTGGAGGCCCGAAACGCTGCCGAGAAAAACCCACCAAAAAGCCATCAACAACTGATTTTAACATCCGCAGACCAACAC
>LQNS02278145.1:8926761-8936925 GCA_001587735.2 Parhyale hawaiensis
TCTTTAATGGAGAAGTCATTCTTGCTGAAGGGAAGGTTGTTTTGCTCAGCATGCAGGCGGCGAGCTCAATGCAAGGGTTTTACGAGTGGCAAACCGGTTCGACTAGAATCACTAGATAGACGTAAATGTTGGTCAATATGGGATGTGAAATGTTGTCCTGTGCTACCGATGTACGAGGCATTGCAACCTCTGATTTGGAAACGGTAGGTAACAATTGACAAAAGTGGTGTGGGAGGTGTGTCATTAAATTTAAAGCAGGACCATATGGTAAATGTGTTTTTGTATAAAATTTCAAGTTTATGTGTGGGTAACCTTCAGAGAGATACGCTTTCAAAGTGTTTACAGTACTAACAGAGGCTCTGTTGTTGTATGAAACAGAGTGGAAGAAGTTTAAGTTACGGACAAAGGGCTTACTAATGCCGGGAACAATTTGCAGTAGTGGTCCAGGAAATAGTAGTCCTGGAGTGGAGGCTTCAGAATTCCACTCTCGTCCTGCACGTGGCGTAAGAGGCGACCAACGCAGGGTCGATTCCTAGTAACTTAACTTGTATCCTTTCTCATTAGCCACCGGCTGCTGCTTGGTAAGCGTATGAGCATAGAGATTGAGGGTTTGTGTGAACCCTCATGCGACGAAATGCGTATGAAATACGGATGAGCTCCATGGAGCCAACGGCAACCAGACAGGAGATCACCTGTCTGTTACCATTGCCATGTGCCCGGCACTCCATAGTCAGCTCCTCTCCCTAACTCTTGATGGCACAATCGACACCCTTTTTTTTTCTTCTTTTCTCCTTCCTTATTTTTTCCCTCTACCCTGCTAAGCCTGGGCTGTGAGCGAGAGGCCCATAGGAGGTTAGTGGAGCCACCCACATGTCCACAGTGACTGTCGTTATCCCTCATCCCTAATGCCTGGCAATCCTAGGAGTTGTATAAGCCTGGCTTGGTATGCAGGTCTGCCGGGTGAACCGTACTTCTGCCTAAGCTAATCATCTGTTTATGGGATTTCTTTCTTCTATTTTATATATTTCTGTATACTTCTGTACATTTCTGTATTTTTCTTTACATTTCTGTCTCTATCTTTATTTCTCATCTACTTTGTGGTGATGTGGTGAGCAGCCCGGGACAGCGTCGGGCTCGGGGGTGTCGTCTCCTTTATTGCAATATTAGAGGATTGTATCTCTTGGAGCTTGGCTTTGTGTCCCGTGGTGTGGATGTCTTGTGCTGTTCCTAGACGCGGGTGTTTTTTAGAAGGCGCGACGCGAAGCTTGCGTTGGTGGGTTTACAGTCGCCTTTTCGAAGTCTGGTGGAATCGGGGCCTGGATTTCGCGGCATGGCCGTCTATGACCGGAGTGGTTTCTGCGCTTGCCGGCAGTCAATGCTCGTGCCATGAGAGCCCCTCCCATGATATCATAGTTGTGAAGGTTTATGGCCGCCTGAATAATTTTTGTTTATTCTCCTTATATCGGAGCACTATAACTGATGAATCTCTGTATGACTGTTTACTGACGGCGATGAACTCGATCCAAAGTACGGATCCTAAGTCAGCGTTTGTTTTCGTGCGCGATGTTAATACACACCACAGGGACTGGTTGGGATCTGTGTCACCGACAGATGGCCATGGTGAGGCTGCGTTAGACTTTTTTACCTTATTTAGTTGTGTGCAGTTAGTCCTTGAGTCCACTCATATTGCTAGAAATTGTCTCGACCTCGTCGTGACTGATGTCTAGGACTTGATGACTATTTCAGTTTGCTCCCCTATTGGCACTTCAAACTAATCACATCATGTTGTGTCATTGGACATGAATCAGGGTGTTTCTCTGGTAGACATCGGGAGAGTGGTGCTCGGTAAGAGCAGGGCTAACTGAGATGCTACTACTGGAGCAGTAAAACCGTTTCTTGGGTGCCAGATTATATGCAGTGAGGATCCTATATCTCAGCTTAAAGACTTGACTGTGTCTGTTTTGGAGAGGTTTATCCCAAAGAGGACTATTCTTGTGAGGTCGCGGAACAAACCGTGGTTTGATGATCAGAATTGATTATCTTTTGAAGCGAAACAAGCGGCATATCGGGCTTGGCGGTGTTCGCGTGACCGCAAGTTCTGGTAGACCTATGTGGATCGTAGGGCCGAGGCTAAGCGTGGGTCTGAGAGGGCGCATCATCGTCAAAGGTATCGTTCCAGGGAGTTTCTACTGAGTATTGAATATCCACATCGTTGGTGGAGTGAGCTGTAGGGTTCAGTTTTTGGTGCTGATCCTTTGTTGCTGCCCCATTGTTAGTCCCGATGGTGGTATCGTTGCTGATCCCTTGACTTGAGCGGAACTCTTGTCGGCTTAATTTGACGGGAAACAAAGCAGAGATGTGTTGTCATGCACATAGATGTCACCCTGACCTTCATTTAACCTCTTTGGCGTTCAGATCTGGTACTGTATGTTTGACGCTTGAGGGTATTGACCCTAATGGAGGTGTGGACCCGGTGGGTATGTTTCCTCGGTTTTATGTATAAGCAGCTTGCTGGCGTTGTCGCCACTTAGCTTGGAATGATCTTCCGCCGCCTGATACGGTTAGGAATTTTCCCCCGTTGTTGGTGTACTGGGCATATTACTATCATTCCCAAAGGTCCAGTGTCGCCCCATGTCGCCAACTACCTCAGCTGAGAAACAAGTCGTGTGAACGTCGCCTAAAAGAACTGGGTCTGATCTCTCTCGAGCAAAGACGACTCAGGGGCAACTATTAGAAACATACAAGTACTTGAATGGCTTAAATAACGTACCTACAAAGGGAGTCTTCGAAAGAGACCTTAACGATCGCTTGTGAAGCAACGGTCAAAAACTCAAACATAAAGCTCGAAGAACAACCTTAAGTCAGCAGTTCTTTCCCTATTTCATTGTCAGCATTTGGAATAGACTCCCTTCCGACGTTGTTGGTGCGAGTCTGTCAACTCGTTTAAAAATCGTCTTGACATACATTGGGAGAGACATCCTCTACAGCTACGAACTCCTCCTCCACAAGTCTCAAGGCCTTCACGGCCAAAGCTTCCCAGGCCGTCTTAAGCGGACTTTTTCTCACATCCGCTCCGTCTAAATCTTTAATCTCCGCATATCAGCGGCTATCGATCATGCTTGCGTGCATTCATGATCATCTCTTTGGCTGAGATTCTTCTATCCCTTCTTTTTTCTTTCATCTTCATTTTTTCTCCTCTCATTTCCCCAGTCCTTTTCATCCTACTGACGTAATGGCAATAGCTTATAGAGGGCCGGGGTGTAAGTTCCAGTGTCTCTTGGGGAATGGGCCTCTTGGTTCGTCCACTGCCGCCTATCTAATCTATTACGCTAACGCCCACTCTGTCGAATATGTTCCAGAAATTGGTCGCTTCTAAGCGTGAACGTTTTGCTGAGGCTACATGTTTGCTGCCTGCTGGTCAGCTTGTGTACAAAACTGATTTGTATTGTTGTGACGCATTGTTGTCGGTGTCACACCCTTTGCAGTGTGCAGTGCACTGTGGGTGTGAGGCACACTTTGTACAGTTGAACTTTAGCACGGCGCTTGACAAGGTCAACCACAGGCGTTTATTGTACAAGTTGGAGTCGTTTGGTGTGGATGGTAGGGTTCTGTCAATTATTCGTGATTTTGTTTTTGAGCAAATGCAGAGTGTGTCTCTTAACGGTTTTCTGCGTGCCTCAGTCGCGGTGTAGTCTGGCGTCCCTCGGGGTAGCGTACTTGGCCCGGTGCTGCTCGTTCTGTGTACTAGTCACATGTTTTCTTCGCTAGAGAACACGATGATCAACTATGCTGGACATTCCACTTTGATAGCAGTGATGGCTGCCCCAACATACGTAATGATGTCGCCCCGTCTTTGAATAGGGATCTGTCGCACAGTAGTGCTTGGTGCTCAGTCTGGAGTATGAAGTTGAATGCCAAAAAAACCAAGTCTATGATTATCAGTCGGTCTCGGGCACTTTTACCGCAACATCCACATCAGAAGATAGATGATACTTTGCTTCAGGAAGTCTAGCTGCTTGGAGATTCTCGGTATTGTCTCTGATAAGAAGCTTACTTTTGAGCCGCATGTTAGGCGATCGAGTGGTGCCACGTGCTTCCAGGAAGATTGGGCTCCTGCGTAAGGTGAATTCTGTGATTGGGGACAGTGAGGTTGCCTGCAGATACTTTTATGTAGCCTGTGTTGGAGTATTGCTCACAGCCTCGGCTTCAGCTGCTGATAGTCACTTGCGTCTTCTGGACAGACTTGTTAGTTCAGTCAGAAGCTAGGCGCCGAAAATGATCCGGTGAATCCGTCCCATAGAAGAGAGGTGGCTGGACTCTCTGTTTTATGAGGTGTACAACAATGAAAGACATTGGTTGTATTTTTCTATCCCTGCCCTAAAAGTCTCTAGGAGGATTACACGTGCTGCGGTTGACGCCCACTCTTTGATTTTGGAGAGTGTTAAATGCAGAACTCGTCAGTTCAGTCGGTGCTTCGTGCCCTGGTCTTTTGGGGTTTGGAAATCATTGCCGGTATCGGTTTTCGGCAGTGTTGGCCTGCAGGCATTCAAGTCAGCTGTTGATGGCTTTTTGTTGAATAATATTTAGCAGCGCTTCGGCCTTCCCGTGGTTACAAAATGCTTACTTTGGGTTGAACTGCTTGTCCGTGGTGGCCCGGGCGTGACGTTCTAATAATAATAATAAGGGTGCGGATAACCGTTATTTTTGAAAAATGTCCGGAGAAAGCCAACTTCATTTGAGAATGCAAGGTAGGAGGGAGACAAATGGTATGCCCGAAATAGTAGAGTTTTCATTGCACTGATTTTAAAATGATCGTAGCAGTGACTGAAGAAAACTTGTCCCGAGGTCTGGAAATGTGTGTTTTCTGTAAACTCCTTTGGTCAGCGCTCAGTCTTGGTTAGTTATTGAAACATCTAGAGAAACTAAAGAATTATTTGATTGGTTTTTGGTAGTGAATCTGATACTTGGATGCTTATTTTTAAAATATTGTAGAAATTAATCAGAATCAATGTCATTTTTCAATACGAGTAAAGGTTTATCTACATAACGATAGTAGTGGATTGGTTTGAAGTCATTTGGGATATCGCTAAGCCAGAGAGTTTCATGATGGCATAGTAAAATATTTACTAACGAGGGATCGAGAGGGGATGCCATGGAAACTCATTCTATTGTTAAACATGAAAGAGGAATCTTTAAATCTTTAACGGCAAGACTAAGGAAAGTTCTGAAGGTAGGTTTGTCCAAATTGTGGAATATTTCCTTGTTATCAAACTTTGTTATAAATAATATCTACAGTAGTTCCTTGTTCCATTACTTGAGTATCTTTTGCGTAATTCATATGAATTTTGAAACCGTATCAAAAACTTTCAATTACCTAGCAGTTCCTACTGATCCAGCTTTGATATCGCCTCTTTTTTCACCAACATTCCCGTAGATGAAATTATAGATATTATTTGTTACAAAGTTTTTGATAATACGGACTTATTCCACAGCATGGACAAACATACCTTCAGAACTTTCAATAATCTTGCCATTAAAGATTCTTTCTTCTTTTATTACAATAGGCTGTACAAGCAAATTGAAAGAGTTTCCATGGTTCCCCGCTCAGTCCGTCGTTAGTAAATATTTTCCTATGTCTTCATGAAGCCCTTTGGCCTAACGATTGCCCGTAAAACTTCAAACCGATGCACTAAAATCGTTATATCGAAAACGTGGCTGGACGTCTGTCGAGGTTCATCATATCAGGTTATGTAGATGACACCTTCCTCGTATTGAAAAATCAAACTGATTCTGATTTATTCCTGCAATATTTTAATAGTAAAGATTCAAATATCAAATTCACTGCCGAAAACCAATTAAATAATTCTTTATCTTGCTAGATGTTTCAATAACTAACCAAAACTGAACACTGACCAGTAGAGTTTACAGAAAAGTGAGAAAACACACATTCTTAGGCCGCGGGACAAGTTTTTTTAGTCACTGCTACGATCAATTTAAAATCAATACCATGAAAACTCTACTATTTTGGGCATACCATTTGCTTTGCTCCTACCTTGCATCCTCAAATGAAATTGACTTTCTCCGAACATTTTTCAAAAATAGTTGTTATCCGCACTATTTTCTGAGCCACTACTGCAATTTGTTTCTTGACAAACAGTTCGATTAGTAAACTGTTTTCCCGTAAATTAAACTTTTTTCACTCGCTTGAAACTTTATACAAAAACACATTCGCCATATGGCCCTACTTTAGACTTATGGTAAGCCTCCCACACCACTTTTGTCAAGTTATCTACCGTTTACAAAGCAGAGGTTGCAATGCCTCGTACATGGGTAACAGTGGACAACATTTCACAGCCCGTATTGACCAACATTTAGCTTTATCTAGGCGAGCCCATTTACCACTTACAAAACCCTCACAGTCTGCTCCCCGCCTGCATGCTGAGCAAAACAACCATCTCTTCAGAAAGAATGACTTCTCCATCATAGACTTTTCTTACCCAATCCAGTTCACAACATTAGAGTTCCTCGACATCCACAGAACTAGATCCAGCATTAACGTTATGACCTCGGTAGTACCGCTTCACACAGTCCACAATTAGTCCCACATCCGATGACTGTACAGGCGCCGACATCCGGCCCCTACAAGTAGCTTTGTTCATTCGCGTTTTAGACTTTTAGACCCCCTCCTGATAGCACCTACTCTCCCCTCAGTAAATCGAAATAAAGAAAAACTTTTATTCATGCTGATAGGTCTTTATTCAATGCTCTGATGATGGGAAGTGTTCCTAAAACGTTACATTTTACTATTAGTCGATATTATATTGATTATTTTTTAATTATCTGAGTAATAGAATTTGATTGATGTCGTGCCGATACACAGATTTTCCCAACAATACAAATATTTAAATAATAAAATTAGTATTGTTTTCTATTCATATCTTAATACAAAACCAGTTATTTGAGTCGTCTCATAACGCCTGTCGAGCCAAAGTGAGATCTGAAGTGCAGTTTCTGATGACACTTGATATCAACTGTTCTGCAATTGTGGGCAGTTGCTCCAAGTACACCTGTTACTACAAGCAATTCACACTGCTAATCTATGGTTAGTCCTTTATGTATGATGTGCAGTTGAGTACGTTCTAATACGCAACTAAGCGAGAACTTAACCTTGCTCGTCGAGACCAATTATACGGCTCGACTGATAAGGCTATGCGAGCCAAAAGACTATGGTGAGACGTCACTTATATGAGCACTTATTTTATGTCGTCGTTCATTGTCGGTACAGAGAGTTAGTTATCAATAGTAATACACGTTAAATAGCTGAGGAATAAGTAGTTACAAATCGCTTAACGTGTCGGACCCATTTGCATTATCAACAACGTATACTTTCGAACGATTCCACTACAATTACGACAGTAACAAACTCACCAAATCACTTAAAAACTTTGAAGCCACATGCAATGTGACCAACACGTGATGCTAATCAACACATGCTAATCAACACACTTATACACTGTAGATAAGAATTCATTCAGCATGCAGGTAGACAGATGAGCGTCCTGTATAGATGGGAAAATTTAGCCATGAAACCGTTGGAGATAAACTCAGAGCTGGCGTCTTTGTTCCGAGATTATGGACTAGATCTCGCTCGATTATTTGGCATTCTAATATTGCTCAGGAAGCAAAATTGCTTTGCAAATCAACATTTTGGATCAGAGAATTGAAAACTAAAAGTAAATAAACTCAGAAATTGTATTCCCGAGCGCGTAAATAATTCAAATTTCTGCAAGGCATTCTCTGACATGTAGTTGTCAGGGGTGGCTATGAGAGCAGCCGTAGCGGTGACGTCAGGCTGTCCACAGCAGCGAGCATATTGCAACGTATTGTTTGATGAAAAAAAAATTAACACAAGCTAGAACATTTAAAATATCAAGAATAACCACAAAAATGTAGATTTTAGTAGATACCTATAAGTGTAACGGAGAAGAACAGGTCCAGTCACGTATGTATAATGGCATGACGGGAAAAGAGAAAAGTCAGGACTACGAAAGGAAAAAAGAAACTTTCGTAGCCACGATGGCAAAACGCAACCCAAAGGCATTCTACAAATGTGTGAATGAAAGATGAACCGATAAAGAAACTATAGGACCACTCAGAAACCCTGATGATCAAATCAGCGATGACCTAAGAGACAAAGCTACAATCCTGAACGATTTTTTTCAATTCAGTATTCACCGTAAAAAATGCTAGCACATTCCGGAACCAGCAGCGATTAATGTATGCCCCTTAGCAAAGTGTGTTTTACGGAGCTTGATATTATTCAGAAACTGACCCACCTGAATATGTACAAATCAATGGGCCCTGATAAACTTTCTTCCCTTGTTCTACGGGAAATGGCTCCAGTCATCTCTTAGCCACTGCTCGAAATATTTAATTGGTCTTTGAGTGCGGGAGAAATCGCACCTGATTGGAAACTAGCTAACGTGTTCTCGATATATGCATATAAGAATTGGGTGAGAAAAGCCCCAGCAACTATCGACCAATCAGTCGTACATCGGTCATCAGTAAAACCATCGAACGCCTCTTGAAAAAGCGCATCATTGATCACCTGAGGATGCACAAATTCCTTTCCGACATTCAGTGCGGCTTTCGAAATTAAAGAAGCTACTTAATCCACTGGACTTCTTTTGGAAAGTTACGGAAACTAGAGATGAAGAAAAGGGTGTGGACCTGGCATCCAGGGAGACTATTTACGCTGGATCCAGACATGGCTGCAGCAGCGAGTGAGGCTTGAAGGAGAAACGAACGACTGGATGCCGGTATCATTTGGGGCTCTACAAGGTAGCGTGCATAATTGGCCCACTTCTGTTCATAATTTATATCAGTACATTTGCGGATGATACTAAACTGCGTCATCCTGCCGGGAAAGAGCTGAGCTTCAACAAGACTTTGACCACCTCATTGATGGAGCACAACGCAGCAGATGAGCTTTAATGTCGACAAATGTTCAGTAATGCAGATAAGGCCGGAGAACGCCTCAACCCAATTGATAATGAACGATACAGAATTGGCTGCTGTCACTCAACAATGTCACTTGAGAATAACCATTACAATCAGACTACAACACAGTTTTCAAGTTGAAGAGTGTGTGAAATGAAAAGCAGAGTAGTGGGATTTATTACGAGGAATTTCGAATGCAAATCTAAGGATATCATCATTCTATTGTACAAGGCGCTAATGCACCTACACTTAGAATTTACTATTCATTTCTGGCTGTCACACCCGTGAAAGATATCGATAACGTGGAAAGAATCCAACGCAGTGCAACGAAGTCGATACCTCAGCTGCGAAACAAGACATACGAATATCGCCTACAAGAACTGGGCCTGATCTCTCTCGAGCAAAAACGACTCAGGGGGCAACTAATAGAAACATTCAAGCATTTGGATGGCTTCAACGACGTGTCCACAACAGGATTTTTTTTTTGTCAGAAAAATTATCATGGTCACTGGACAGGCAAATGAATCGAACATTTTCATTTCATTTATTAAAACATTAGCAGACGGGTAGGTGCCGGCTAAGTCGATTCAGACGAGTACTAAGCACAGCGCGGCCACGGGACGCAGCTCCAAGTCCCGTTGGATGGCAGGACCCCGCCGCAGCCCCTGGGACGTCCCGCCCTGCGCCACAACCATGAATTTCTTCCAGAAAAAAGAGTTAGTAAGTAACTGTTTTATTGATAAAAATAGAGCACATACGACCAATTTCTAGGTCAACGTGTGCTATAAATAGCGTACGCCGTTGGTGAGAAATTAAAAGGCAAGCGCCGTTAATTAGGAATTACAGTACATGGCAAACGCCGTCATTTAGGAATTAGATGGCAAACGCCGTTAATTAGGAATTAGTTGGCAAACGCCGTTATTAGGAATTAGTTGACAAACGCCGTTATTAGGAATTAGTTGGCAAACGCCGTTATTAGGAATTAGATCGAAAATGGCTTAACGTTCTTCTACAATTTGCAAAGAAATCTCTAAACGGAACAAATTGCCCAAGACTAGTAAGTTGAAAGAAACCTCATACCGTCGGCGGCCAATGCTGTTCCTACGAGATCTGCCAGGCTAAACTGCTCAGGCAGCAGAGACTATACCGCTGAAGCCCTGACCA
>LQNS02278145.1:8996613-9011265 GCA_001587735.2 Parhyale hawaiensis
AATATTGCTTTCCTTCAGTTTCAAAGTAGACTATGCTGATAGCTTCTGTTTTGTGATAGTGTTACAACTTACCCTCAATGTTCACCTCTGTGAAGCTTGATTTGAATAAGATAGCTATCACTGAACCTGACCTATATAGGCCTACAGTATATCTTTCTATTCCCCTAGGAAGACACAAAGTGCACAGCTGAAAAAGTATATCTAAGCTTTATTGTATCTTTAGGTATTTGCATATTGTCCAGCTCCACTAGTACCATCGGGAAGCTACAACGTTTTGATGGGCTGGAATTAATTACTCATGCTAGGTATTTGTCTCTTAGTCTTGCATGCAGAGTTGCATTTTTGTACTTTTTCAACTTCTCAATGATCTTAAGAGCTTCTGTGACAATCCCATAACCATAATTTACCTATTGTATTACAATAGTCTGCCACACATTCCATTGCCATGTGACTCTAGCTCTGTTCTTTGTCAGAAATGCTATTGCTATCTACTTTCTAATCTTAATATTTCATACAGCCGTCTGACAAGAATGAAGAAAATTGCAAAAAAGGTCCCAAAGCAGAAGTGGAAGCGCTAGCCAAGGAGCTCGGCATAGAGCATGTGGTGTTTCGGGATGTGCCTTGCGGCACCAGGTGGCTGGCCACACTTGAGGTAAGATACTCTGCCGTTTGTACTCTGGGGATGTTGTAATAGCTCAAGTTTCACTGTGTAGGCCGCTTGCTCAAAATTATAGCTTGGCTAGGCCTATACATCACACTGAGGGTTGCAGAGTTGGGTTGGATATTTTTTGGGCCAGGAGTTGGATTCTGCATTGAAAATTGACTGGATCCTGGAGTCGCAATCAATGTTAGTCCAAACGACTTACAGCCCTGATCATGCTGTGACCGGAGTGTTAGGCGAGCTCAACATGTGTATATATGTAGCTATATAGCTACCTATCTGTAGATACATACATCATTTGCACGACGCAGCTGCTCAACAGCTGTGACCACGTTGCAGGTTGGCGACAAAAGATACTCCAGCTACCCAGAGGAGCGTGAGAATGCTGCCGATGCTGAGGTGATCGTATCACAAAAGGCACTCAAGGACCTCATAGCTAAGAAGTCCTCCAACTCCTATCCTGAAACGGGAGATTTTGAATTGTGCATCTCCCGAGTCTTGCAGGTGTGTGCTCTTCAAAGTAACCGAGGTGATGGCTTTCATTATCTTTTGTAATTTTTAATTAGAGCCCAAAAACTGTTTTGGTAAGGATTTGGTTGTGCCGTAAGTTTGAGTCAATTTGGAAAGAACTATGTATTTGTGTTTGTTAGGTGGTGTCAAACAGTTGCGGCCATAATCTATTTAGAGAGTAACATGCTTCATTTACTACATTCACTCTTACCATACACATTGCACAACAATGAGCTAGCTACATTCGTCTCGGCCATCATCTTATTTGAGTTTAAAAAACGCCCATGATTTTACTTTGGATCTTGGCAATAATGTTGAAATGATGGCCCTTCTGTGGCTAATAATTCCTGAGTGGTGTAACTGCCGTTCTTTTTTGTAGTTTCTGAAACTGTGAATGGCTTGCACCTACATAATTTTCATTTCTATGCCCAGTTTTTTTTCTGCTGTTCGAGACGCTGTTCTCATTGCTTATTTCCCATCCTGTTTATTTTTCTTTTGCCTGCTTTTCTTCATAGCCCAAGAAACTGCACACAGAATAGATCATATTGTTTCAACATACCGGTACTGTTTGTGCCAAATTTGATATGCCTGTAGAAACGTTTTCTAACTTTCTATTTTGAACATTGCTGAGCAATTTGATCGCCTTATCTTTATTTTCATAAGCTTACTTTACTACCAGGATTGATTCAGTTTTGGTGGCAATTGATTTAGAATGCTGCTACTTCAAACTAGAATTGGCTGGACTCGCGTCTCTTATTCATGAGACAGGTCGGCCTGGCTAGCATAAGCCTAGTGCAGCAGTTGTCCCAGATAGAGCTTGGACAAGGTTAAGTTTATTTTTTACCACTGTTATTGGCGGCCGTCGTATAGCCTATTATGGATACTACCAGGTTGATCTTCTTAGCACCTCGCATCTATTGCAGATATTGGATGGAGCCGAGCATGGCGTGTGGTTCGCTCACGTGTGCGAGACATATGAGAGTCAGCACTCGGAGACGCTGCCTCGCGATTTCTGCGAGCAGGCAGCTAAGAAGGAGCTACGCTCCGGCCCCACGGGCCTTGTCCTCACAAACCATTCGAATCTCTGGATACTGCACAAGCAGGTATTGATGGTCGTATGGACTAGCTTTCACTTCAATTAGATTTTTCATAAATATTTATGTTTGCATGTAATGGTTCTCTGTTATGCAGGTTTATCTGGCGGGTTTACTTGGCTAACTAGAGCACTCTGAGAGCGCATACCTCCGCCAAGTAAGACAACAGTAACGAAAAATTCAAGTTGGCTCTGAATCCATGATTTTCTTTGTATCAACTCCAATATCTAATCATTTGTGCCTTTTGATATTAACAGTTTCTGCAACTTTTTTGAAGATCCGTTTATAACCTTTTAATCTTGGCCGCAAACAAACATTAGGACAAACATAAGTCAAACGTACAAACAAACCTACTTATCTGCGCCAAAATTTAATCATTTCTGTCTTTTAACATTACTAACAACTCCAGTGAGTTTCTTGAAGATCCATTGAAAACTTTTTGAGTTATTGCACTAATAAGCATAAAATCAAAGAAAATACAAACAGGCAAACAATCAGATCATCACAAAAATTTGGTCATTTACTCTTCGGGATATAGCCACCTAACAACTCCTATAAAGTTCATAAAATTCCGTCCATAACTTTCTGAGTTATGGCATTGAGAAAAATCAGGCAAACAAACAAACGGATGGACGGATCTTCACCAACAGTTACTCATCTGTTCCTCCTAACATACCTAACCATATATGTAAGTTTCGTCAAAATCCGTCCATAACTTTTTGAGTTATCTTGGTGACAAACAAAAAGAGAGAGACATACCCGACGAAAACATAACCTCCATGGCGGAGTTAAGTATAAGGTGCGAGCGAATTGATACACTGCCGGCGAGTTTAACTTTGCGTTAAGTCTCTAGTGTCAACTAGAGTCTTAACTAGTTTACCTCTCTTGTACTCGGTCTCCTTGTTTTGTGCGTGTCACTATGCATGTTTTAGATTTACTGTGTTTGTGCAGCGTGAAGTCCCACATGCACCGAATGTGGGAACTGCTTCTGCGAAACAAACACCTGAAGCGCCTACCACAGACTGCCCACCTCTCGTCCCCCCTCAGCCATCCTCACCCACGAACGCGGTTGCAACCAATGCGGATCAGACGTCACAGGAACAGACTCCAAAGCCCCCGACCAAAGAGTGCCCCCCTCTTAATTCTGCGCAGTGCAATTCGAGCGCACACGAGAATTTAACATCGCGAGCACCGGAATTGCTTTCCAAGGAAGCCAAAGGTTTCGTCAATAGTCCGTCCGCCGAATCCCAAGAGAATACCAGTAGTGATATCGAACCTCAGGCTAACTCGGTAACTTTTTCCTCTACTGTGGCTGACAAGAACCAGCGAGTTTCGAAACCTCGCTCGAGAGCCGTTACTTTGCCTCCCGAAGTTTCATCTTCTGTGATTGATGCTCAAAATTCGTCTGTAAGTAAGGCACATTCCCTTTTGTCTCTTCCATCTCTTGAGGCTGCAGCTCAGCGGCCAATGACGGCTGGGCTTGACTCGAGTGAAAGGAAGTCCTCTCCCCAAGGTAGTTTAGCGGTAACGAAAGAAACTGTCTCAGATATAGCTAAGTCCGGTCAGGCATCCAGAGATGTGCTTGAATTAGATGGACGGGGAAGAAGTTCCACTTCCGGTGACAAAGCTGACGCTAGTGCTGATAGTTCTCAAGGTGGTGACAGTCAAGTTGGCGATGATCGCAGTAGTCCTGTGGCAAGTGACAGCTCCACCGCTGCTGTAGACAGCCCTGCGGCATCGACTTCACAAAGTGCCATCCCTGACGACAACATATATTCTTTACTGGCCAGCGTGAACGACCACAACGCGAAAGTTTGCCCCCCGGACCTTCAATTACCTCTTGACAACAACTGGCAGGTGTTTGTGTCGCACATCCTCTCTGATGGCAGCATATGTTGTCGTCTTGTGGAAGAGCCGTATTCGGTAAGTAGGACAAATTGTGTGTGCCATGCACTGAAATAACCACTTACTCTATCTAACTTAACCCCGGTAATAAGCTGTGTTCCATACAATTGTACCTTCTCCATGCATGTAGTTAGTGAAGCTGTGTGGTTGGCTCTCTCTGGCGGGACCCTGTCCCTGTCAGAATATATGTGGGCCTCACGAACCCAAGGGCTGTCCCGGGTGCCTCTCCGCAGGAGATATAGTAGCTGGCCGCAGTTCCTGCTGACAAGGTTAGTTTGTAGCGATTGGTAGATTTTCTATACTTCCCCTTCTACTCCGAGAGGTGGGCCGACGAATGGTGGTAAGCGACCCATCCTATGGGGCTAATATCTGCTCCCGTGTCATGGCTGCGGAAGGGACCCTCTTCTCGTCTTTCCTTCCTGAGATGCCTCGGGCCTGACTCCGCCGCCAGTAGCAGCACCTCCTCAGGGGACATAGGATGGGCCATAGGCCATGGAGTTAGGTTAGTTAGGCTCGCCCTTCCTATGTTATATGGCGCGGCGACCCTAGGGGGCTCGTGTAGGTTGCCTTAGCTATTAGTTAGGTCTTTGCGACGTCTGTCTTTCGTGCCCACTTTGCTTCTTCCCATCTCTTCCTCCTACTGATCTTTCTTCCTTCTGTTCTTTCTCTTCTTTTCTGACTTGCTGTTCCTATGCGCGTTGATCCTGCGTAGCCTACACGGAAACACTTTCGTGCATGGGTTCCCCGTTGCTATCTACATACTATATGTCCCTTGCTCTTTCTTCTGTGATATTGTTCCGCTCGGAAACAGAGGCTTAAACTTTCTGACTATAACTAACCAGTAGCAGCGCATTGTACCACCTTATACTGTATCGCAGAAGAGTACCGATGTCAAGGTAGGATATTTCTACTCGAGCCTCCTGGCTAACTCCTAGCATCACTGTTCGGGTCGCCCCGCGGATACGGTGGTTAAACTAATCATGTAATAATGATTCTCCTCAGGAGGCATAGGAAGATGAGTTTGTGAGGGCAGGTAGATTTTTTTCCTAAGTCCTTCTTGCTTTGCGTGTTTTTCCAGTTATTAGTAGTACACAGGCTAAATTTGAGAATTAAAATGGCCGAGATTGAATATACGCGAGAGTTCCGGCGCAATAGAGGCCTCGTTACTGAAACGGTAGCAACTTCATCTTACTTCTACTTAGTGTTAATGATTTTATGGTGGTTCTTGTTTTACATAATTCAGAGCCTGCCTTGACCTGCTCGCAAGCCAGTAACACTGGCTTGTACTGTATTAGCTTTCCTATTTGTGTGTTGTATGTGCAGTTACAATATGGTGACCTCGTTACAAGCATGGAGCTCCACTTTTATGACAAGACCAAATGCTCTCAACCCACCACCGTGCAACTTGGCCACTTCTATGCTCTCTGTCATGACGAGAACTGGTACAGGATCTGCATTACAGCAGTTTCTGGTGAGACTAGTGAGAGATTTTGCACCTGTGCTGATATTTGTGCCGTAGATCTTAAGGTATTGCTAATTGAAATTGCTCGTTCTCTTCGGATGTCTTACCCTAAGTTGAAGAAGTTAATCGTAAGTTTAGTGTTCTATATAGAACACCGGGCCTCTCTTCCTTGATAAGAGTGTCATATTGAGTACATATGAACGGGAAATTAACTGTTATGCTTGGTGTCTGACTCCATAGCTGGCGAGGGGTGCTGTGTTTCCTCCACTACCATAACTATAAGATACTCCAGTGATCAGTAATAGAGGAGGAAATACTAGCGCAGGAATACGCAGTCGCATCGAGCAGTGCACACTCAGTCAGGAAGCGCGTAGAAGCGTGTGGACAGTGCAAGGCGCGTGAATTACACGCGACGCTGGTAGCTAAACCCTCCTCGCTAACTTCTGCTTCAGGTACCGTGAGCAGATGGGCGATAATGCTATGAATGGCTTGCCTGGTGGTTAACTTAATCTAATTCTGGAAGAAAACCCTGATCGGAATTGAAATATATTTAGTATGCTACAGAGCTAATTATGCTGACACGGCAATGTGAGTGCTGCTGTAGGCTGCTGGCAGGTATGGTTCAATGCTGCAGCAGCGTACTATTGGAATGGCACTCTAGTAAGAAATATGTATTATGGAGTATTCGGACCGATGATTTTAGTTCAGAATAGGACGAGTCTTCATAAATCATTAAATTTATAGAAAATATAGGTTTGTGGATGTTGATGCTCGATCAAAATTGGTATGAACACTGCAGGATTGCGGAGTCGGAGGATTTAAGGGGAAGTCGGAGTCGGAATCTCTCTTGCTCTAGGTGTCGGAATTTTCACCCGATTCCGACTCCGAAGTTCCATTTTAAAAAATTCCCTATTTTCAAATTAATTCAGAATTTTGAGTCTTAAGTTTCAAAAAATATAAAAGATTTTGTAATTGTGGACATAGCTACTTTGTTTTGGGCTCAATTTATGTGTTTGCCATTGATAATGGAGTACCTAGATTGTCTAAGGCTGACTTAACCCTAACTTCTTATATTTCATGAACAAACTGTATAATTACCGTCCCAAGTGGGGCAAATGGTGATGGAATCCATTTGAGGTACAAATGTGATAATTGTGAAACTTGTGCTGCTGTATTAATTAGATCGCATTGTTATTTTATATTTGTATATTATATTAACAAACTATATTATTATGGTTTAGTGACAGTATTATTTTTTTTATTCTATTACAGTATTTGATAATTGTATTGAACATGCCACTAATATGATATCGCATGGGCCTAATTATTTTACAAATTAGCTTACTGAAAACAATTGGACAGACAAATAAATAAAAATGCCTCCAGTATTCAAGAAAACAAAATTCCCCTCTTCCCATTGACCATCACCAAGCAAATGTTCTAATAAAACTAATAGGTGGAACTTTCAATTTTTTTTTTTTTAGACTGTAGATAAGGTTCAATTCTTTTGAAGTTACAGTAAGTTAAATACAGGTTATTTTTGGGAACTTGTAAAATTTTTAAAAACTTCTCAAAAACTATTATAGAATGCACCAGTATTTACTTACTTGATACATCTGATAGCTTAATTTCTGCACCATGATGTGCAATAATCAGAACAAAATCTTCTCCAAACAAAAAATTAGGCATGTTAAAAAAGACAGTTTCTGCGTTAAAATTATTAATGAATTATAAATAATTATATGAAAATTTGATATCCTAAATGGTGCTATTGATGCAAAATATTGTAAATGAACAAAAATTGCTATCTTTAGCTTAATATGTGTGTATATATTGGTAAAAAAAAAAATTTTGGGGCATATTTAGCTAATGTTTGCATTAGCTTAACTACTAGTTGGATCAAGGAGTCGGCGTCAGAAGTTGGAAAATCTTAAGGACCCGGAGTCGAAGTTGCAAGTCGGAAATTCTGGAGGGCCTGGAGTTGGAAATTCTAGAGGGCCTGCAGTCGGAGTCGGACCTTGGACGATCCGACTCTGCAACCCTGATAGTGTTGCAGAAACTAACACAGCGTCAGTGTGTGCCAATACAATTTTGTATTGCAGAATATAGCACAACTGCCCTGCTGGTCGATGAGGGAGACACCGAAGAAGTGTTGCAGGAAAATATCTTTGATCTTCCTGCCACGTTCTTTGAGCTGCCTTGTCAGGTAAGCAGTTGTTGTGAAGAACACTTTTTTCGTCTGTTTTGTACTGCACTTGTGCTAGCGTCTTTCCACTTATTGATTACTGATGCAACTATGCATGTTAGTCATTTTCTGGCAATGTACGGATACTAGCTGCTGTCCAGTCAGTGGAACTCTCTTTAATTAGAATATGCAAGTTTCCTCTCATGGTCGGTAAGGAATAAAATAACTTTTAATGAAACCAAGTTCGAGTTGTGTCGTTATGGAAATTACTCGTCACTTTATGAGTCTGCAGCATACATCACCAGTGTTGGTATACCTAAAGAGTAGAGTGAAACAAAAGGCGGGTTTAGGAGATTTTGGCGTGAAAATGCAAGGTGGTGCTACCTTTGAAGATCATGCAGCCATAGTTATTGCGATGAAGAAAAAAATGGAGCGGATGGGTTTTATGAACTTTCTCGTCTCGAGAAACAGAAGTAATGCTCACTCTGTGGAAACTGCTGCCAGGATAGAGTGCTCTTCCCCACTGTGGTTGCGGAGTACCGCACAAGAATGAGTTGGCATAACTTGAAGCTACCTATTCAGTGATCATTCATGATAAAATTCGAGGCATGCAGGAGGCCGACTCTCGCGAACACTTACCCGTCTCCGTTGACATGCAGTACAACGAAGATTTGAACGCTTCACTGTATGTTGGGAAAATTTGGAGCGTTCTTTTTTGAGTGAACGTTCTTTTTGCCAGCCACTCAATAAGGACTGGAAGGACTTGCGAGATACGCATTCTAAGCAGACGTGATGGTAATCTAGTACTGACAGCTTCACTGTGTGGGGACCAAGGCTATTTAGCATGCCGTGGCACATTGGAAATGCCACTTCTATGAAACTCATAAAATTAAAACTTTACCGGACTCTTATTTGCCAAAAATACCATGTAGACCAGCTGTCTGTGGTCACGTGCAGTGTGGAGGAGAGAATTCGCTTCTGGCTCTCTTATTGGCAAAACAAAATCTGCATTGTGACTAGCCTATACTTGTCAGGTGGAGTGAATAGCGTCTCCTGGACCTCGTCGGAAGACCCTCAAGGTATCATGACTCTCATTTCTATATTAAAGGCCTGACCGTCTCATCTTCTTGGGGTCTCCCCACTTGCCATCAACGCGGCTGCTGTTGAGCGTGTTCCTACTTGTTCGGAGTCTTATCTCCGTGCCGCAACCAGCTGCGCCGAAGTAGTTATCATAATGAAATGCATGAATTTCACTGTTGGTAAATAGGTGTAGAACAAATTTCAATGTTGTCACTGCAGTGAACGTCTTTGTGCTACGACGGTACGGTGCCAACCTGTCTTGAGTAACGGCTCGCTTCTCAAAAATACGAGGTATGCTGCTGACACACCTCAGTAACTGTCACAGTACAGTGGCGGTTTAGATAGGTTTGCCATTGGTAATGGAAGACAGTGCGGAAGCTTTTTTTTTTTTTTTCGTTCATTACCGTGTAGCGATTGCATCCGGAACTTACAGGCTACTCCTTATATAGCTACGTGTTGTTTTACCCTGTTATACAGCCATTGTGAGTTTTCTGATCCATAGCGCCCCCGCTTGGTTCGAATGGTATGCAGTAATGAGTAATTATGCTTTCACCTGCGCAGGCCATCATTGCTACTCTTGCTGATATTGAGGGAATCAGCCACTCGGCTCTCATCAACTTCCTGCACACTGTGGTCCTGGGACAGACCTTTGTAGCTGATGTTTCCTGCCGCCATCCTTTGAAGGTACGGTGCTCCTACTGGCTCATAGCTGCTGAGACTTATGTCAATGGTACTGTAGCTCATCCAGGTCGCTGCAGTACGTTTTAGTGCCGTGCATGGCCGATATTTACATCTTGTGTCCTTCACCACCACAGTCCTGGAGACTTATCCCCACCAGAGCTAGAGGCCGCGTAACCTTACACAGGTGGGGCTGCTTATGCCGAACATGTACTTCACTCAGCCTGAGTACCTGTGCTGGCAGTTAGACTGTAACCCTTTGGCGGTTAAGTTACGTATAGGTAGTACTAATTAGCAGGCCTCGATCCAAAAGGGATGTTTTGTTATACCCTATCCCTATCAGAATGTCGGTGTGTCTCACGTCCATGGGTTACTTTACTGCGTTACTGCAGGGGTTGTTGCATCTTGTCGCCGCACTTGCTGTGTGAGTATTTTTAAGGTCAGATAGGGCTCTCCCTCTTTTCGTGCTTAATGTAGCGCACTGGCTAACCAAGTCATCCCGGCAGAACTGTTGAAAAAAATAGCTCTGCTCAGAGCTTTGCTACGCGGATCACTTTTGTGTTAGTGGTTGTAAAACCAGGAATATTATAGTAAAAAAATGATGTGTTCTGTATATCCTTACATAATGATGATTAGGGGTTGTCTGTTCCGTTCATTGGCACTTGGCGGTACCTGATGTTGCCCAGAGCTTGTGTGTGCACAACCTCTGTGTTTCACCTGTTCCCCCTACATACGGATACTGCTGCTAAATGCGTGTTCACACTACAGTCAAATAAACGAGCTTCCTCAGTTCCGCGTCCGAATGCGTTGCTGTAGCTGGATCAAGAACAAAAACCCTTTGTTCACTTCTGATTTGAAGAGATATTCAAAACTTGACTAGTTAAACTTACTAAGCCAAGTGACTAGATGGCTAACGTTTTGATAACTTTTTGGTAGACCCACAGTTGTGTTTACGACGGCTCAACAGAACATTCGAGCCAGCAGTTGCGAGAACTCGCATATTTGACTAAGTGTGAAGCCGTCAAACCCTCGAAGTCTTAGTCGGCAGTACGGGATCGGCGTTGTATGTTGTCCCGCTTTCGTTGTATGCCTGGAATTGTATTGCGCAGTATCCTACATTAGTTTGCCGGTACTATGTTTTGTACAATATCCCACAGTAGTGTACCAGTACTTTGTTTCGTATAATATCTTACACTAATGTGTTGGTATGTTTGTTTTGTACAATATCCCACACTCGTTGTATGCATGTAATTCCTTTTGTACAATATCCCACACGTTGTTTACCGGGAATTTGTTTCATATGCAGTAGTTTATTCGCTTGCAAGGGCCGATGTCACTCGACGTTACTTCATTACGAATTCATATTGTTTTGTACTGGCATTCTTCTATTGCATCATAACTTGAGTGGCTCTGTTGCTGATTATCATGTACAGTGCGTTAGGTATGATGTATTCATTTGCCTCTGTCACCATATTGCAGGTGGTACTCATCGACGGCTCTGCTCAAGAGGTGCTCAACATCAATGCCAAGTTGCGTCAGGTCATTGCTGAAGAGATGCCAGTCTTACCCCAGCAGCAGCCGGTCAGTTCAATACACATGCCACTGTGGCCACGCTTTAGTGCAGTAGCGTCTTGTATGAAGCGTAGTCATACTATTGCCGAGCTGCTCGAAGCATAATATCGGCGATGGCTCGGGGAGAGTGGGCTTGCTCAGTGTAACAAGCGGCGGCTATTGTAAGTTCGCTTATACTCTGCCCTCGCGGGCATATTCTGGTGGGCCCCTCCTTGGTCCGAATATATATGGGCTATCACTCTCCCAGAGGTCCCGAGTGCCTTTTCCACGGGAGATGTTGCTGCTGGCCGCAGTTCCTGCTGACGAGGTTAATTTGTAATGTTAAATCATGGATTCTCTGTATTTACTCATCTGCTCAGCGATTTTGGCCACCAAGTGGTAGTAAGCGACCCATCCCATGGGACTTCTACCTGCTCCCGTGTGCAGGGTCACGGAAAGGACCCTCTGCACGGGTATTTCTATCTCATTTTTTCTTTCTTTGTCTCTTGGACCTGTGCGGCGTGGCTGAGCGAAGGCATTGAGCCGTGCTGTGTGGGTTGGGGATGCTTTGCAACTTGTTTCCTGTCGGTCAGTAGCGCTCTTAACTACTTGAAACCATAGAACTCATCTAAATTTGCATAAAGTCTGAGACTATTCGGCAGAATAACAGAGATAAAGTGCACTAATTCGGCGCGAGGCTGGTGTATTCCTTCGCAGCGCTTGTAAACCCTTTCTCCAATACTATACTACTAGCTGTTCTGAATTTTTCTTTTTTTTTTGCGCAAAATATACGGCTCTTCCCCGAAGCTGACATATTTGTACCCTGAGAACTTGTGTAGCAATGGGGGAGGGGGCAGCTCCTCCTCTCCTCCCCTCCCCCCCCCAAGGAGACCATCTAGGTTACCTTGTCCTTAGGCCTTTGGTACGTCATTCTTTCGTGCCCACTTCGCTTCCTTTCCCCTTCATACTCCATCTAATGATGTTTTACTTTGTTTTTCCTCCCTCTTGTTTCTTGACTTGCTGCTCCAATGCCCAACCCACTTTGTTTTTGGGTTGTGCGTTTTTTAAGCATTCTTTACGTCCCTCCTTTTGTGATCAGTGTATTCTGTGGGTAGGAAGGCCTAAGCTAGGAATATAATAATAATAATAATTTGTATTGCAAAATTCTCTTGCGCTTCAGTAATACTCCTTGCCTACTAAATTGCCTTCTATCAGTGGGTACATTCAGTATTTCCTTTATTGTACCAGCTCTCTCAGGCTGTAGGGTTAGGTTAGTTAATTTCGCGCATCCTATGGTATGGGGAACAGCGCCAAAAGAGGATTGTGTAAGTTACCTACCTTAGCCATTAGTTACACCTTCAGAACGTCTGTCTTCCGTGCCCACTTTGTATCTGTCCGATTTCATACTCCTACTGATGTTACTTTCTTCTGTTCTTCCTCTTCTTTCCCGACTTGGTGTGCTATAGGTCGTGGTCAGGTGGTGCGCTTTTGGAGGTCAGGGGCGGGTTGAACCCGCTATGCAACCGCAACAACTGATAGAGCTTCCACTGCTGCATTGCACGCTCCGGCCACAGACGGCTCCCTTTCCTCCCGACCGATCCTGGTCACACCTGTCCCCGTCCTATCCTGACACTCTCTTCAACCTCATTCCTAACCTCTAACTTAACATCTTTTCACCACTTCCTCTGGACTCGATGGGTCCCTGGTTCACCTCCATGGCCTAGCCCGGTTGATTGCCGTCCTGTTCATAGAAACATTAGGGGGCAAACACCGTGCGAAGAATCCCTCCAATAGCTACAGGGCACCTTGTGAGGGGGATTGATTTCTTAATGAAGCCCACTGAGTCCAGTTTTCGCTCTACCTTTCTGGAGCCCTGTGGGGTCGCGCTGCTGCTGCAGCAGCAAGTTTGGCTAAGGGAGGGATTTCGAAGCGGGTCTTGATATCAGGGGACCAAGAACCGGTTTACCGATGTTAGGGTAACCGCAGTCGCACCACCTATCCACGAACTAGCGTACAGCCCTATGGCTCTCAATATTAATGCACTGTAATTATACTCTGACATGGTATACCTATATCTTGTAATACCTGCACTGTGTCAGTCCTCCTGTAAAGTATAGTGTATTATGCTGTTGTTCAACCCTGTACTCTATTGTCATAGGATCAAATTAACTATTACTGCGGCACCTTTGTGTTTTCCTGCCGTACGGTTAGGAAGTCGGCAAACCTAACTAACAATGACAGCGCTGCAGGGACAGCGAGAGCTGGTTTCGTGACAAAAGAGAACAAAAGAAGGTCACATAAGCGAGGACAATCGCGACGGGTCAAGTATCTTGCCAGTCGGTCACCGATCTAACGTCAAATCCAATGAAATGGCTGTTTGACTTATTAGACCGCTGTCAGCACAGAAAACTACCCACCACAATTTACTCAAACCCAGCAGGGCTCTTGTTGTCCGCTCCTTCCGGGTTGTGCTCGCATAAGGTATATTAGAGATTGGCTGGTCAATGGTATTAGAGAGAGTCACCCTTGCGAGCGCAATTACCAAGTCAAGGCACTCTTGGCGTTCAGGCAGCAAAATCTCAGTTTCAATACACTGGCCTCAGTGCACTGGCTCACCGGCCACTTATTACTATCAAAGTTCACACCGCAGAACACTGAAATTCTGCTCTTGGCACAAACTGTCAGATATAATTTTTGCCCGCCAAGTTACACTCGGATCATATTCACCAAGAGGGTGAACCGCTGCCGGCCTACCTGCCACGTCACCTTCGCACTTGTTCTTCTTGGGGGAGATGGAATAGTGCGGGCGGTTGGGAGCAGCGGAATGGCAAAGGCGCCAAAGAGCGTCCTATGACACTTGTGCTCATACGCGTTAATCCTGTATGGGAACACCCTTGTCCATGGGTTCCACGTTTATCTTGACATACTATATGTCCCTTCCTTTTCGTCTTATAACAGCTTCGTGCTGATTTAGGGATGCTTAAACTATGTTATATACCATACCATTGCACCGGATCACTGAAGAACATTTGCTAGTGGTACAAGTGACGCACCGTAATGGTACACCCGCACCTTACAATGTCACAACTAGTGTGAGGCAACAAAGAAGAGTAATCCATTGACCTGCAAGCCCTGTCCGGTTTCTCACTGACTTTGCCTAGACATGGCCGGTATGAGAATTTAGGCATCTTTTTCTCACCTTCAGGTCACTTGAAGGACTAAGCCCAGAAGTTCCTTCTGCCCATTACCAATCTGACAACTTACGCAAGTGGGATTCTTATATGAAACATAACAATTTTCATCAGTTTAATTGTTGCTGTAATCGTTTCAAAACGTATGAAGAAGATTGATTTCTGAAGCCTTTCCTACATTCCAGATTGTCTGTCAAGCCGCCGCACGGCACATCAGCCGGACAGCGCCACGCTCGGCTGAGCTGTGGTCCGCCGAGCCAGCGCAGCCTTCAGCCAGGTGGCGCGGCAACCAGGCAGCCTTCAGCCAGGTGGCGCGGCAACCAGGCAGCCACCCC
>LQNS02278145.1:9022231-9034169 GCA_001587735.2 Parhyale hawaiensis
CACTGACACCTACCCTCCCCGACACCTACCCTCCCCTCACTGACACCTACCCTCCCCGACACCTACCCTCCCCTCACTGACACCTACCCTCCCCGACACCTACCCTCCCCTCACTGACACCTACTCTCCCCTCACTGACACCTACGCTACACCGCAGCTAAGTCCTGTGCTGTTGCTCTTAATCACACTTCTCTCCATGTGTAGCAGGACACGTTTACATTGTGTGTACAATTTTGGAATATTTTGCACGATTTTATCCTGTAATTTTTCTCTTTAAAGCTCCTAACTTTCATTTATTTAATAAATAGGTAAATAAATGTTTTGTTGTCTAGTTGCACACGGCCGCAGTTTAGTGGCTTACTGTTGTCTAAAGCCTAGTCCTCACGTTATCCTTTACTTTATGTCCATACTTGAATAGGTCCGAATGTTTCGTTGTGTCCCTGCAAACACAAGTGTGTGTACACGAAGAATTTATCAAAACGTTAACCGCCAAGTCAGTGTGTTCAGCACTTGCTACTAGTAAAATTTCTGATATCTCTTCATATTAGAGCGCATTAAGCTAAGCAGCTGCACACTTTCTGTTGTTTAAACAGGCACAGGAACGCATTCGAACGTTGTGAAGTATGAACGTGAACCTGCTTTGAGGCTTTCATGTTTTTTTTGCAGCATGCATAATGGCTCAGTGTTAATTTTACCGATACTACGGCCGTCCGAGTGTCTGAGTAACTGAAAGACTTCTTACGTCCAAGACCGAAGTTCGTTGCACGAGAATAGACTTTGTATGTAGTGTTCAAATTAAGTGAGCAACGATAACGTTATCAGCGGTACATATGTTGATGTGGCCATGAAAAATGTATGGGCTGACATGTTCAAGGTGATTGCGTCTCCTAAAAGATTTGCTGACCAAAGGAATCTCAAGAGTTTATATTACGAGAAGCGTTTATTAGGTACATTCTTGTTACACTGTACTGGGTTAATATCTGTTGCTGTGTACTGTTGTAGTGTGTGACGTAGACAGACATAGTGATGTGGACTGCGATTCAAGCCACAGTAGAAGCACATCTGTATCATTGAGCTAAATGTTAAGTAAAGAAATTTTTCTCTGTTCACGAAGCTCGGAAATAGGAGTATTCTCTCTGGTAATACAGTACATTCCCTGTTAATGGAAACATTCTCGTTTGTGTTTCAAGTGTAGAGAGAAGCACGGTAGTGATATGGCAGTTTTGACTGTGTCGGGGCATCCAGCATGTAACTGAAGCAGCCAACGTCGATTGATTTATCTACAGTATACATACTGTAAATGCAGGCTATGGTGCCTTTCTGACATATCAGCCTCAAATGTGTTGTGCTTTAGATTGGTGTGCGTGAAGTCTTCACGAATTCGTCCAACTATTTAGCTCTCATCTAAAACTTTGACATAGAATAATAAGGTAATCAGGCTATGGTACAGAATGGTGAAGGAATGATATATTTACATCTTATATACAACAATTATGAGTAAATTACAAGTTCAGTAGTAAATAACCAAGGCATAGCTATCCGACTTGACAGAAGGCTAAATGTACTACTATGTGCAAACGGTATGATTGCTACACAGCAAATGCTGCTCGTACTTGCAGTAAGCGTTTTTTATTTAAACACATCACTTCCCGTACACACAGTTATGTTTTATAGTGGGACGGCTAGTGGAAAAATCGTGCATTTGATGATACAAGTACCAAAATTAGCATGGTAACTTTATAAGGTACAGTATACGAAATAGATCTGTCCGACTAGCCACCGAAAAAGTAAAGATGGCTGCCATTTTTTCAAGATGCCCGCCAACATTTTCATTTTTGTGCCAATTTGAATGAAAATTGGTACAGATATGTAATATGGAAAATAAATGTCGGTTAGACTCCTGTACTTTTTTCATTTTCCTTTTAGAAAATGAGTTATTCAAATAAAACGGAAAACCGGGGTTTCTGGGGGAAAACTATCTCCCCTACAGTTTTGAGCTACAAAGATGATTTTGGTGTAAAAAAAGCAAAATTTAATTCTCTACAACCTAGCCTAGGTTTTTCTTGATTTTGTAAATGGTTTTTGAGAAAATAAAAAACCAAAATTTTTTCTCAAGTTTTTCCCACAAAGTGCACTGTCTCTCATTTCTTAATTCAAAAATCATGAAAAAACCTAGGCTATCTTGTAGAAAATTAAATTCCGCTGCTTTTGATACCAAAATCTTCCCTGTAGCTCAAAATTGTAGAGGGAAATAGTTTTCCCCCAGAACCCCCTTTTTGCCGTTTTCTTTGAATAACTCATTTTCTATGAGGAAAATTGAAAAACTTATATGAGTCTAACCCCCATTTATTTTCAATTTTACATATCTGTACCAAGTTTCATTGAAATTGGCACAAAATGAAAAAGTGGGCGGCTATCTTGGATTTTTGGTAGCTAGTGGAACAGATTTATTTAGTATGCCTTAAAAAGTCACCATGCTAATTTTGGTGCTTGTATCATCAAATGCACGATTGCGTTGCTTATTTACATTTATCTGCCCCGCTATTAGAAGCCGGCATGCTTTCTGAGCTCCGTTTGACTTTTGAAGGATCGTAAGTCTCACAAATTCATCTGAAAGACTATCTGTACATATGCAAGACTGGCAGCTATCTTAGCTTATGGTTACTGCTACAGTTTGAGTGACAGCTATTAAAATAAGAGTTTCCGCCGGATCTACTGTATGAATAAAAGCTTGTGTCTCACAGTTGAAGAGCGGTTGGTCGGAAGCGATTTACTTCGGTCGATACTGTCCGATTTTTTGCCTTCGTTATCAATTATGACATTACAGACAGCCTGTTTTAACATGATCACCAATGTAGATAGTAATGCGTTCTCACGTAAAATTGTTAAGCTCTTATATACAATGTTGTATTTGCGAAAAGAATACATAACATACACAACCCTAGCGAACCGTGCTATTGGACAATTGGACAGATGCTCCTGTTGGTTGTACAGCAACATCTATGCATTTTAACCAAGTGCTTTTTTACTTTTGCTTATGTGTTGTGCCTATGCGTTCGGTGCGATGCTGCTCCGGACCGCTGTGCTAGCCGGCGTCAGTCACCACCGTATCAACTTTTCTTACGCCGTCAGTTGTTGCCTCTTCGTTGCGGTTTTACTCCGGCCTCGGCTTGTACCTGCACGTCTTTGTTTTCGCGCAATTGAGCAGTAAATTTTGTGTTAAGCTTGTACGAAGATTATTGTTGTGGAGCCTGGTAACCATTTCCATTGCAGCCACTGTAATGCTGTGCTCGGGATGCAGGTACAGTACTGCGCTAATTACGACCAGCTGAGCAGCATGCGGCGCCAGATGCAGGAGCACTACAGCAGCGTCGCCTCCTCTGAAGTCCTCACTGTTGATGACATCATCGAGGGAGGCTACTATGCCCTGCTGCACACCGACTCTTATTGGTACAGGCAAGTGGCGTGTTCTATACAGATACTTCTTGGTGCAGGCCAGAGGTGTGTTATATACAGATACTTATAAGTACAGGCTAGGGGCGTGTTCCATGCAGATACTTATGGGTACGGGCAACTGGAGCGCTTAGTGTCTGGTACCACGCTAGCGCTTTTATGCATTTTCGCAGTTACAGTGATTAAAATATGTCCCCAAGTTTTGCTGTCTCATATACTTAATAGATTAGATAAGCAGCAGTAGACGAACCAACAGGCCCATTCTCCAAAAGACACCGACACATACGCCCCGGCGCTCTATGAGCTATTGCCCTTATGTCAGAAGGAAATAGAGGGCTCAGGAAGAAAGAAGAAAAAAAGGGGGGAAGAATATCAATCAAAGAGACGATCATGCATGCATGTGAGCATGATCAATAGCCACTAATATGCGGAGCTAAGAAACTTCTATCTCTGAAGTCGGAGCGGAAAAGAGATGATGGATTAAGGTAGCCTCGGAAGCCTTGGCCATAAGAGTTTGCGACTTCTGGAGAAGGAGTTCTTAGCTGTGGAGGGTGTCTCTCCCAATGTATGTCAAGACGATTTTAAATGCGTTGACTGTCTCCGCACCGACAACGTGGGAAGGAAGTCTATTCCAAATGTTCACTATGAAATATGGAAACAACTGCTGACTTAAGGTTGTTCTTCGAGCTATATGCTTGAGTTTTTGTCCATTGTTTCGCAGGCGATCATTAACGTCTCTTTCAGAAAGTACCGTTGTAGGCTCGTCGTTGAAGCCATTCAAATATTTAAATATTTCTATTAGTTGCCCCTGAGTCGTCTTTGCTCGAGAGAGATCAGGCCCAGTTATTTTAGGCTATATTTGTATGGCTTGTTTCGCAGCTGAGGTATCAATTTTGTTGCTCTGCGTTGGACTCTTTCCATATTAGCAATATCTTTACATAGATCTGGCAACCAGAATTGAGCAGCAAATTGTAAGTGTGGCCGCACTGACGCCTTGTACAAGATAATGATGATGTCCTTAGATTTGTATTTGAAATTCCTGGTGATGAATGTCCTCAGGTGCATATTGTGGCGGGCCCTTTCCCTGCCACAATATGTTTGGGCCTCATGCACCCAAGGGTCTCGAGTGCCTTCTCCGCAGGGGATGTAGCATCTGGCCGCAGTTCCTGTTGAGAAGGTTAGTTTTGTAGAGTAAGGTAAGTTCTCTATATTTCCCCTTCTGTTCCACGAGGTGGGCCGCCGAATGGTGGTAAGCGACCCATCCCATGGGACTCTTATCTGCTCCCGTGTGGGGGCCTCAGAAGGGACTCCCGCACGAGTGTTCGCTTTCTTCTGTCTTCTTCTCTTTTCGTTTTTCGTCTTGTTCTCTGCGCCGCACGGCTGAGCGATTTCGTTCAACCGAGCCGTGTGGATTTGGAGATGCTCGCGCCTTATTTCCTGCCAGACATGGTGCACCTAACCAATAATGTTTTAGTAGAACTCATTTGAGTTCGACTAAACTTCTAAACTATATCATGCAACATTGAATCGTTGTTATATAGCCTAGTCTTTGTATCTAATACGGTGGGAAAACCCACAATATAATAATAATCCTGGTGATGAATCCCAGTACTCTGCTTGCAATTTTCACACTCTAGTCAACTTGCTGACTGTGCTGTAGTTTGTTTGTAATAGTTATTCCCAAGTCTCGTTGTTTGGTGACTGCAGCTAATTGTGTCCCGTTCATTTTCAATTGGGTTGGGGGATTCTCCAGCCCTAAGTGCATTACTGAACATTTGTCGACATTAAAGCTCATCTGCCATGTAGTGCTCCAATCCATTGGGAGGCCACGGTCTTGTTGGAGCTCAGTTCTTCTCGTACAGGATGACATAGTTTAGTATCATCCGCAAATCTACTGATTTTGCTACGGATGTTAAGATCAAAGTCATTGATGTAAATTGAAAACCGAAGTGGGCCAAGAACGCTATTACCTTGTGGAACCCCTGATAATATTCCCAGACTTTGAGGAGCAGCACACCATAGTATTAAGCGAACAGTTTCACCTTGGGAGTAGTTACAGATGGAGGCGACGTGACCGCTCAGTCGTCTGTAGGACCGAAAGTTGCATGGTGGTTTCCTTAGCCGCATTTGCTCCTTGAGCTCGGTCCTTGCAGTCACTGTAGCTAAAAGAGACGCGATTGGCCCTTTAGTGGGCAAATGATTGTATGTGTCATATTTCGATAGTGTTATTCTTATGAGGAAACTTTTCAACCGGCAGCCGCCCGATAAAGGGTCAAGGGCTGTCCGCCATATGAACTATTTTTTCAAGCACGAGCTGGCTGGCGTTACATAACGAGAGATGAGAGTTACGTACCATTGTCGCCGTAAGTTTATGTGTTTCTACTACTTCACAAGTTGGTATACAAGTCATGTCACCCAACCAATCAGCCATCTCCTGCAATAAAACGTGGGCACTATTGTACCCTTGGGAGGTGGTCCTTTGGGTACTGGTTCTCAGTTTTCCCGTGATATATTTCACTCCCTGCCTACTAGCACCTAATAGTATTAGTAAATACAGAGTTTCAAGTAAATTATAAGATGCATGTAATGGATGATGTAATGGATATGTGCAGGGTGAGGATCAGCAGCGTAATGCTGGAGGAGCAGATGGTGAGTGGCGACTTCATAGACTTCGGCGACTGTTTCGTGTCCTCGTGCAGCCAAGTGCGCCGACTGCTGCCGCGCTTCACGACTCTGCCTTATCAGAACATCAGAGCTACACTTGCTGGTGAGCCTACTGTCTTATGGCTTTTCTTTGGTGGTGAAATATGTGGAGTGCGCGTCAGCCAGTTGCGGCAAGGCTCTCTAACGCGCGTGATTAAGGAGTGTAGGGCAAAGTGGCCAAGCGATCCGCTACTACAAGAATAACGAAATATCCCCCTCCCTTCCCAGGGGGAATAGAATCAATCAAGGTTGGAAAAACCCACTGGGTAGTTGAATTTTTTCGGGTTTCACTGTTTTTTTTTTTTTTGCTTTTTTGGGTTTTATGGAGGGAATGTTTCCCAAGATAAAATTGAGGTTTTTACAATTTTTCTGCATCAAGTCAGCTGTTTTGAAAGAGCTTATCCCTCCAACAACTACGGCAATTGACAATCGAATATTGGTAGCAATTTATGATGTAAGATTGGATACGGTGGTGAAACTATGACTATAATAACAATAATAATAATTCATGATGTAAAATTTTAGTAGGCTATCTTAAATGGGGACAGTTATGACTGGCTAAAAAATGTTAATGTATAGTTCATCTTTCATATTTGCCAGTTTCTTAGTACAGATTACTTTGTCTAGCAAGATGCAAAGCAGACTACGTGCAAAAAATCATTAGCGTGTACCAAAATTTCTGCAGGAATTTAGGCAAAAGCTCTTGAGAAAATTTCAGAAAAATACAGAAAATGAGCCATTTGGCTCATACAGAGCGATAGTTACGTTTGCGAGGTTTAAACCTAAAGGGTAAATAGATGTAGCAATATGAGCACTTTGTAAGAATAAGAAAAGGGTAAAAGTTTTTACCACAGTTGTCCATAAAGTTTCAGCATTTGTCTACTTTCCAAGTTTCCATTTCATTTGGTGTATTGTTCAGTGTTACTAAAAAATCTGTATGGAAACCTGATCAATCAACAAATTCTATGATGAGCCAATGAGAGCAAAATATCAATATTTGTGACTGCAAATCATGTCTTTGCCAGTTAGGCTGTCCCACTGACTTGACAAGCATGGTGGCGAATACGCTTCAGCTCCAAATATCTATTGCTATTTCAGCCTCAATAGGTCTTGCTTTTTACTTGTGACGCCACAGCAAGTCTAGTTTCAGTGACAAGTTATACTTAGGCTACCTACTTTACACTTGGGTAAGCAGCTAGGGACTACTCTTAAGAATCTAAATACTTCGAAGAACAAAAAAGCTGTAGCTATGTGTTTTGCTTGTCAGGGGATTGAGTTTAACTATTGATCGCCCACAAGCAAAGTGAGAAAAGTGATTGTCATCAGTGAATGAAGTGATAATGTTATCTTCCTGAGTGTCTATTTTTATTTGCGTGTGTCCATTTCTAAGCATATCTTTCCACCCAAAAATTGCCAAAAGGAAATGAACCATCACCACAGTCTCCTCTAGGTAGTCAGGTGGGTGGACCTAGATATGAAGAATTCCAAAACAGCTGACTCAAAACTTTCAACCTCCCCACTATCATGGGTGAGGTTCCTTTCCACAAGGCGTTCTTGTTTACTGTTAAAATTACTGCCACCCATCCCATGGGTCTCCTATCTGCTCCCGTGTGGGGGCCACGGAAGGGACCCCCCGCACGAGTGTTCGCCTTCTTCTGTCTTCTTCTCTTTTCGTTTTTCGTCTCCTTCTCTGCGCCGTACGGCTGAGCTATTTTGTTCGGCCGAGCCGTGTGAAGTTGGAGATGATCGCGCCTTATTTCCTGCCAGACATGTTGCACCTGGCCAAGATTGTTCTAACAGAACTCATTTGAGTTTGACTAAACTTCTAAACTATATATAAACACTTATATAGGTAGTCTTTGTATCAAATACGGCGGGAAAACCCACAATATAACAATAATGATGATATCCAGCTTTTATTTGCTTGAAAATGCTGCTTAAAAAAACGCTACCGCTGGGTTTTTAAGGTGTTTTTTTTTGGGGGGGGGGTTTATTGGGTGGGTTTCTATTGCCAACGCTGAAACCCTAAATAGAATTGGCCTAAAGGATGCTATTCGGACTCGCCCTCCCTATATTATGGAGAGTAGCGCCTTTCAGGTGCTCCCCAGAAATTACTTGAGCTTTGAATGGGCTTTTGAAGTTCTTCAAGGGCTCATTGCCGTTCCTTCCATTTTGATATTCCAGATGATGATGCTCGATTTTGCTATTCCGCTTGTTTCCCAACTTACTGTTTCCATGTGTGTTGATTTTGTGCGAGAACACTTCATTGCCTGGCATCCATATTTCTCAAAACATTAAACATACCCTCGAGGGCCAAGGATGAGCCATAGGTTAGTTAAGTTGGCTCATCCTATGGTATGGTGAGCAACGACCCCAGGGGGGCTGTGTAGGTTACCTAAACCATTAGCTAGCATACCGGAACGACTGTCTTTCGTGCCCACTTTGCTCCTCACGTTTTCAGACTCTTCCTGATGGTACTTTCCGGGCATACTATCCCCATGCGTGTTGAGCTTGTATGGGAACACCCTTGTGCATGGGTTCCACAGAGAAAAATTTAGATGTACGTAGGTGTTTCATGGCGTAGTTTGGTGTGTCATCTCAGCAGACAAAAAACATATTTCCGTCAGTAAAACCTATTTTCGAAAAAATAACGTGAACAAAAGCTTTGTAGTTTTGTTACCCGTGCGAAGGGAGACGCGGTTACAAACTAACACGCCGATCGCTATTGTTTTTCAAAGGTTCGTCTCTTCAGGTGCATCAATTTTACCTGTTTTTGATGCATCTTGGTGCATCATCGACTCTGTCACAAAACCGAAACACATGATTGTTATTAATAAATTACACAAGGCTGGCGACGTGTGAACTAGAAACTACATGAGGTTGACAAACCCCCACGCAACTAGCCCAGCGAGCGAAGATGAAAAGAAAAAAAAAGAAGATTCGAAATCACAGAACAGCTCTGTGTACCGATCATTTAAAGCTGCCAATACCCGCGCCAGCAAAGACAGAGCCATCAAGATCATTCCAAACATCCACAAACGATTAGAAAAACGAACGAGACCACTAGCCCGTATGGCATCGTAACGGTTCCAAGGCAAACTCATGAAGAGCGCCAGTACGCCCGGTATGCCTCCCTTGAACAAATGGCTGCGGAAGTTGATGACAGTGGATGACTAGGGTAGTTATATATTTTACACAGAAAGCAGACCCAACTCTGCGACGATGCGCCAGATCACAAGGCACAGCCTCATCCAGCATGAACGCACATCGACGAACCACATTGTCAAGCAAACACAGATGATAATCAGTAGCAGAACCCCAGACTACGGAGCGATATTCCAGAAGAGGGGGGACATGTCAATTAAAGCAGCGGCGTGTCAACTCTACCGAGCCAAATACCCTCCAAGCACGTCTCATAAGGACAATTTTCTCATCCCCAGGTCACTTCACACCGTTAGGACTTAGCCCAGTAGTTCCTTCTGCCCTTTACCGATCTGATAACTTACACAAGTGGGATTCTTATATAAAACATCACTATTTTCATCAGTTTGATTGATGCTATAATCGTTTCAAAATGTATGTAGAGGATTGATTACTAAGGCTTTTCCTACCTTCCAAATTGTCTGTCCAGCCGCCGCCCAGCACATTAGCCGGACAGCGCCACGCCCGGCTGAGCGGCGGTCTGTCGAGCCAACGCAGCCTTCAGCCAGGGGGCGTGGGAACCAGGCAGCCCCCTCGCCAGTCAGCCGACTGGCGGTTACCTCGGGGGTTGCACTGGCCCAGCTCACCATGCCCACTTGGGAAATCAGCGAGGCAGGTTCTCTGATGCCTACCTCCTCCGACTTCATGGACCCCTTACTCCCGGCAAACCTTGGTACTTGTAAAAGAATCCCTTTCTTTACCTATTTAGCTAAAAGAGATTTATGTGTACTTGTGTTTTGGGAGAAAAAAAAACTAAAAAAAGAACACTTTGAATACTTTTTAAAAATTCTACCTGCAAGGCATGGGATCTACCCCAAATTAACTGTTGGGTGTCTTGCTCATTACCTGTCTAATAGTTCTCTTTTACGGCAGCAGGGAAAGTTAAAAAAAACTTGAAACGTTAACAAACCTGAAAGAAATTTTAAAAACTTCAAAAAGAGAAAGAAAAAACACTTCTACCTGCAGGGTATGGGATCTACTCCAACTTAATTGTTGGGTGTCTCGCCCATTACCTGTCTGAGAGGTCTCTCTTAAGGCTGCAGGGGAAGTTAAAAACAAACTTTAAAAAACTTGAAAAAAACTGTCTTCGCTCATTGTCCTGGACACTTGTCCCACCCTGACTCTGCTGGGGGTTCTGATCTGTGAGGTGTCTCGCGCTAGATTGCGAGGCACCGATGGCAATACTCTTTACCCTATCTACACCTCTCTTCAGCGAGGTTCCCGCTAGGAAGGTATGTGCTATTTGCCCAGTCATGTAATGTCGACTAGCTGTCAATAGAGGCTTACTCCATATGCCAACAACGATGTTGACTAAATTAGCTGTGACCGAATGCTCGCACCTCGAGCGTGCTTCTGCGGTTTTGAACGTACAAAATCATATCTCGGTGTAGCAGTGCCCTGAGCTCTCGTCCGAAACCTCTTCGAACATGTTTCTGTAGTAGTATGTACTGGACTGGTTCCAGCCCGGCTCAACTGGGAGTTCAGCTCTGTGAGATGTCCCACGTTAGACTGCACGAAACCAGTGGTGATACCCATTACACTAACTACCTGCGCCTCTCTCAGCGGGGTTCCCGCTAGGAAGGTACACAATAACAGCCCCTTCTTTCCTGTCTATTACCAGGCAACAGAAGCTTGCTTCATCTGCCGAGGATGACGTTGACTGAATCGTCTTTGACCGAATGGTTGCACCTCATATACGACGGTGCTTATGCGGCCTCGAACATGCAAAAATCGTACCTCGCTCTAACAGTGCCTCGGACTTGTCATGCCCAGCTACGCCGGGCCCACCTCTCCCTTGAAGTGGCCACTTATGTCTAGTAAGCAAATGATCACACCTCTATATCGAGGGCTTCTACTAGCCCAAATGTACGATACTCATATCTCCTTCGGCCATTGCACTAAACTTGTGCCCGTCACGGCGTCGCCAAGCCCGTCGTACAGCCCGAACTGTCGCCTACCAACGAGTCAGACCAATAATTCAGTATCCGAATGGTCACACCTCAGTCCCGAGCGTGCTTATGCAACCTTCTAAAGGAGGAAATCATCACCTATAACGGGCCCTGAGCTTGTCTCACCCGGGAAAGCCCTTCCCGCCGCTTTACCAAAACTTGTTTCACCGATGACTACCACGTGGGTCAATCGTTCCACTATCTGGATATTCGTGCCTCAGCTTGAAGCGTACTCACGTAAGTAAGGAGCGTACGAGAATCTTACGGACAATGTCCTGAACTGGTTGCTCCGAGGTCCATCGAGCCCATTAGTTGACCTGAACTCGCGTCTGCCATGCCTACGAAGCTGACCTCTATTGCAGTACCCGAAAGGCTGCACCCGAGTTAATCATGCTAAAGCATCGAGCATACGAAAGTCTTACAGTGCCTTGATTTTGTTCTCGAGCGCATGACCTGGACGTGTTTCTCCCCACGATGTTGGGGAAGCTTCGGTGAGCTGTGGCTCACGACTTCCCATCGCCAACAGCGATAACCGTTGCTCCTATTACCTCGCACGTTATCAACAATGTTCACTGGAAAGGCTCGCTGTGTTTCTTGCTAAGCTCCCTGAACTAGTTAAACCTGGCTACGCC